>CANNZV010000518.1:268129-292489 GCA_947561585.1 Caprella mutica | reverse complement strand
AATAGATAGATAGATATTAAATAGATAGATAGATAATAAATAGATAGATAGATATTAAATTGATAGATAGATAATAAATAGATAGATAGATATTAAATAGATAGATAGATAATAAATAGATAGATAGATATTGAATAGATAGATAGATATTAAATAGATAGATAGATAGATAATAAATAGATAGATAGGTAATAAATAGATAGATAGATGTTAAATAGATAGATAGATAATAAATAGATAGATAGATATTAAATAGATAGATAGATAATAAATAGATAGATAGATAGTAAATAGATAGATAGATAATAAATAGATAGATAGATAATAGATAGATATGTAATAAATAGATAGATAGATAATAAATAGATAGATAGATATTAATTAGATAGATAATAAATAGATAGATAGATAATAAATAGATAGATAGATAATAAATAGATAGATAGATATTAAATAGATAGATAGATAGTAAATAGATAGATAGATAGTAAATAGATAGATAGATATTAAATAGATAGATAGATAATAGATAGATATGTAATAAATAGATAGATATTAAATAGATAGATAGATAGATAATAAATAGATAGATAGGTAATAAATAGATAGATAGATGTTAAATATATAGATAGATAATAAATAGATAGATAGATAGTAAATAAATAGATAGATAGATAATAAATAGATAGATAGATATTAAATAGATAGATAGGTAATAAATAGATAGATAGATAATAAATAGATAGATAGATATTAAACAGATAGATAGGTTATAAATAGAGATAGGTAATAAATAGATAGATAATAGATAGATATGTAATAAATAGATAGATAATAGATAGATATGTAATAAATAGATAGATAGATAGTAAATAGATAGATAGATAATAAATAGATAGATAGTAAATAGATAGATAGATAGTAAATAGATAGATAGATAGTAAATAGATAGATAGATATTAAATGGACAGATAGATAATAAATAGATAGATAGTTAATAAATAGATAGATAGATAATAGATAGAAATATAATAAATAGATAGATAATAAATAGATAGATAAATATTAAATAGATAGATAGATAGATAATAAATAGATAGATAGGTAATAAATAGATAGATAGATATTAAATAGATAGATAGATAATAAATAGATAGATAGATAGTAAATAAATAGATAGATAGATAATAAATAGATAGATAGATATTAAATAGATAGATAGGTAATAAATAGATGGATAGATAATAAATAGATAGATAGATATTAAATAGATAGATAGGTAATAAATAGATAGATAGATATTAAATAGATAGATGGATAATAAATAGATAGATAGATAATAAATAGATAGATAGATAATAAATAGATAGATAGATATTAAATAGATAGATAGATAATAAATAGATAGATAGATATTAAATAGATAGATAGATATTAAATAGATAGATAGATAATAAATAGATAGATATATATTAAATAGATAGATAGATAATAAATAGATAGATAGATAATAAATAGATAGATAGATATTAAATAGATAGATAGATAATAAATAGATAGATAGATATTAAATTGATAGATAGATATTAAATAGATAGATAGGTAATAAATAGATAGATAGATAATAAATAGATAGATAGATATTAAATAGATAGATAGGTAATAAATAGATAGATAGATATTAATTAGATAGATAGATAATAAATAGATAGATAGATATTAAATAGATAGATATGTAATAAATAGATAGATAGATAATAAATAGATAGATAGATATTAAATAGATAGATAGATATTAAATAGATAGATAGATAATAAATAGATAGATAGATATTAAATAGATAGATAGATAATAAATAGATAGATAGATATTAAATAGATAGATAGATAATAAATAGATAGATAGATATTAAATAGATAGATAGATAATAAATAGATAGATAGATATTAAATAGATAGATAGATATTAAATAGATAGATAGATAGATAATAAATAGATAGATAGGTAATAAATAGATAGATAGATGTTAAATAGATAGATAGATAATAAATAGATAGATAGATATTAAATAGATAGATAGATAATAAATAGATAGATAGATAGTGAATAGATAGATAGATAATAAATAGATAGATAGATAATAGATAGATATGTAATAAATAGATAGATAGATAATAAATAGATAGATAGATATTAATTAGATAGATAATAAATAGATAGATAGATAATAAATAGATAGATAGATAATAAATATATAGATAGATATTAAATAGATAGATAGATAGTAAATAGATAGATAGATAGTAAATAGATAGATAGATATTAAATAGATAGATAGATAATAGATAGATATGTAATAAATAGATAGATATTAAATAGATAGATAGATAGATAATAAATAGATAGATAGGTAATAAATAGATAGATAGATGTTAAATATATAGATAGATAATAAATAGATAGATAGATAGTAAATAAATAGATAGATAGATAATAAATAGATAGATAGATATTAAATAGATAGATAGGTAATAAATAGATAGATAGATAATAAATAGATAGATAGATATTAAACAGATAGATAGGTTATAAATAGAGATAGGTAATAAATAGATAGATAATAGATAGATATGTAATAGATAGATAGATAATAGATAGATATGTAATAAATAGATAGATAGATAGTAAATAGATAGATAGATAATAAATAGATAGATAGTAAATAGATAGATAGATAGTAAATAGATAGATAGATAGTAAATAGATAGATAGATATTAAATGGACAGATAGATAATAAATAGATAGATAGTTAATAAATAGATAGATAGATAATAGATAGAAATGTAATAAATAGATAGATAATAAATAGATAGATAAATATTAAATAGATAGATAGATAGATAATAAATAGATAGATAGGTAATAAATAGATAGATAGATATTAAATAGATAGATAGATAATAAATAGATAGATAGATAGTAAATAAATAGATAGATAGATAATAAATAGATAGATAGATATTAAATAGATAGATAGGTAATAAATAGATGGATAGATAATAAATAGATAGATAGATATTAAATAGATAGATAGATATTAAATAGATAGATGGATAATAAATAGATAGATAGATATTAAATAGATAGATAGATATTAAATAGATAGATAGGATAGATAATAAATAGATAGATATATATTAAATAGATAGATAGATAATAAATAGATAGATAGATAATAAATAGATAGATAGATATTAAATAGATAGATAGATAATAAATAGATAGATAGATATTAAATTGATAGATAGATATTAAATAGATAGATAGGTAATAAATAGATAGATAGATAATAAATAGATAGATAGATATTAAATAGATAGATAGGTAATAAATAGATAGATAGATATTAATTAGATAGATAGATAATAAATAGATAGATAGATATTAAATAGATAGATAGATATTAAATAGATAGATAGATAATAAATAGATAGATATATATTAAATAGATAGATAGATAATAAATAGATAGATAGATAATAAATAGATAGATAGATATTAAATAGATAGATAGATAATAAATAGATAGATAGATATTAAATTGATAGATAGATATTAATAGATAGGTAATAAATAGATAGATAGATAATAAATAGATAGATAGATATTAAATAGATAGATAGGTAATAAATAGATAGATAGATATTAATTAGATAGATAGATAATAAATAGATAGATAGATATTAAATAGATAGATATGTAATAAATAGATAGATAGATAATAAATAGATAGATAGATATTAAATAGATAGATAGATATTAAATAGATAGATAGATAATAAATAGATAGATAGATATTAAATAGATAGATAGATAATAAATAGATAGATAGATATTAAATAGATAGATAGATAATAAATAGATAGATAGATATTAAATAGATAGATAGATAATAAATAGATAGATAGATATTAAATAGATAGATAGATAATAAATAGATAGATAGATAATAAATAGATAGATACATAACAAATTGTTTAACTATAAATAATATATTCATTAGTTTTAACAGTGTCTGACAATAAAGAAGTGTTGCTCATAAATATTATAACTTATAATTTTCTATTATGAGTTTCACACAGTGGCAGATAAGTATTTATTGGAATAAGAATATTATATTCTTTTATAAGTTTTATAACGATGTAGGTAATAATGATAATAGGCAATACTTCAATAACCTTTATCCATTATACTGTAAATTGTAATGCGTAGTAATGGGTAAGGATGAGTAAGAGAAGTTTTTGGATTATCGTTGAAATACTCAATGGTGGATTCTGGATTCAAAACAGTAGGTTGATGAGCTCTACATTTTCACTGTTCCTGTTGACTTGAACTTCTTGTGCCACTTCTCAATATACTTATTAGAAGGTGGAGTTACTTTACTGCCAAATCACTGTGCAAATCTTATTTGAGTTGCCAAAATGCTCATTTTTGGCTATATGCTCTTAGTAGCCAATATGCTCATTATTAGAGCTCTTAGTAGCCAATATGCTCATTATTGGCTATATGCTCTGAGTAGCCAATATGCTCATTATTGGCTATATGCTCTGAGTAGCCAATATGCTCATTATTGGCTATATGCTCTGAGTAGCCAATATGCTCATTATTGGCTATATGCTCTGAGTAGCCAATATGCTCATTATTGGCTATATGCTCTGAGTAGCCAATATGCTCAATATTAGAGCTCTTAGTAGCCAATATGCTCATTATTGGCTATATGCTCTGAGTAGCCAATATGCTCATTATTGGCTATATGCTCTGAGTAGCCAATATGCTCATTATTGGCTATATGCTCTGAGTAGCCAATATGCTCATTATTGGCTATATGCTCTGAGTAGCCAATATGCTCATTATTGGCTATATGCTCTGAGTAGCCAATATGCTCATTATTGTCTATATGCTCTGAGTAGCCAATATGCTCATTATTGGCTATATGCTCTGAGTAGCCAATAATTTGCCATTACACACAAGTATAAATTATACCTTTTTAAAAAAGAACAAAATCTCCAAAATACATGATTTTATTTTTGCATACCTTGTTCCATATAGAGGGTGTTTCATTTGAGATCCGACAAAATTTGACAGCTTGCGCAAAAACTTAACATAGACACTTATTCAAAAAATAACAAAATGTCCAAAAGTATTGATAACCTGATTCTAGGATTATTTTTAACATTCATAATAACTTTATAATAGTTATTAAGGTCTGTTATGTATTATTTTTCACCAATATTTGTGATTAATCTAGGTATATGTTTCGCGTAATGTGCTGAAATGCACAATCTCGAGATTGCGCTGCGCGTTTTTAAACCCCTTTAACTCCATAATGCTGAACGTGCATGAAATCCAATACTGATGATTAGGGCTGGGACAATATGACCTAAAAACTATAGATCCCGAAAATATCATAGACGAAACTAAATGAAATGGTATAGAATACTATATACCGCTGGTGTAGAACCATTCAATACTCTTTAATTCTCTCCGTCTATAATATTTTCAGGATCTATAGTTTTTAGAGCATATTGTCCCAGCCCTGCTGATGATATACATATGTAAACCCCCTGCCAGGTCATTAAACAATAATGAAGTGTGTAGTACAACAAACTAGCGGGTAAAGCAAAATACAGTAAGGCCATATATGTTGATAGTATCAAAGTAATCGTCATTTCTTTCTTGTGATCTTTTTAAAAGTAATCTTCATGTGCTACTTACATATAAATGAAGATTAATTTTAGCCTCTCACCATAAATGACCGTTATTCAGTTCATTGTATCCGATAGTTTGTTCTACTGCACACTTCATGATTGTGGCAAAGGGGGGGGGGGTCCATGGGAAGGGGGTTAAAGTGGATCAAAAATGCGCAGCGCACTCGGGAACATACGCAGAACCTTAGAGGAATCCAGGCAGAAAAACGAATGAATCACTGACAACCTATAAATATCTACTCATGAAAATGTAGAGATCATCATCTTGTTAATCGTTATAAATAACTGTATAAATAAGTTAATGTTAACTGTCTGTGAGAGTCTCTAACTCTAATGTTAACTGTCTCCGAGAGTCTCTAACTCTAATGTTAACTGTCTCTGAGAGTCTCTAACTCTAATGTTAACTGTCTCTGAGAGTCTCTAACTCTAATGTTAACTGTCTCTGAGAGTCTCTAACTCTAATGTTAAATGTCTCTGAGAGTCTCTAACTCTAATGTTAACTGTCTCTGAGAGTCTCTAACTCTAATGTTAACTGTCTCTGAGAGTCTCTAACTCTAATGTTAACTGTCTCTGAGAGTCTCTAACTCTAATGTTAACTGTCTCTGAGAGTCTCTAACTCTAATGTTAACTGTCTCTGAGAGTCTCTAACTCTAATGTTAACTGTCTCTGAGAGTCTCTAACTCTAATGTTAACTGTCTCTAAGTGTCTCTAACTCTAATGTTAACTGTCTCTTAGTGTCTCTAACTCTAATGTTAACTATCTCTGAGAGTCTCTAACTCTAATGTTAACTGTCTCTGAGAGTCTCTAACTCTAATGTTAACTGTCTCTAAGAGTCTCTAACTCTAATGTTAACTGTCTCTGAGAGTCTCTAACTCTAATGTTAACTGTCTCTGAGAGTCTCTAACTCTAATGTTAACTGTCTCTGAGAGTCTCTAACTCTAATGTTAACTGTCTCTAAGTGTCTCTAACTCTAATGTTACTGTCTCTTAGTGTCTCTAACTCTAATGTTAACTATCTCTGAGAGTCTCTAACTCTAATGTTAACTGTCTCTGAGAGTCTCTAACTCTAATGTTAACTGTCTCTAAGAGTCTCTAACTCTAATGTTAACTGTCTCTGAGAGTCTCTAACTCTAATGTTAACTGTCTCTGAGAGTCTCTAACTCTAATGTTAACTGTCTCTGAGAGTCTCTAACTCTAATGTTAACTGTCTCTAAGTGTCTCTAACTCTAATGTTAACTGTCTCTTAGTGTCTCTAACTCTAATGTTAACTATCTCTGAGAGTCTCTAACTCTAATGTTAACTGTCTCTGAGAGTCTCTAACTCTAATGTTAACTGTCTCTAAGAGTCTCTAACTCTAATGTTAACTGTCTCTGAGAGTCTCTAACTCTAATGTTAACTGTCTCTGAGAGTCTCTAACTCTAATGTTAACTGTCTCTAAGAGTCTCTAACTCTAATGTTAACTGTCTCTAAGAGTCTCTAACTCTAATGTTAACTGTCTCTAAGAGTCTCTAACTCTAATGTTAACTGTATCTAAGAGTCTCTAACTCTAATGTTAACTGTCTCTGAGAGTCTCTAATTCTAATGTTAACTGTCTCTGAGAGTCTCTAACTCTAATGTTAACTGTCTCTGAGAGTCTCTAACTCTAATGTTAACTGTCTCTGAGAGTCTCTAACTCTAATGTTAACTGTCTCTGAGAGTCTCTAACTCTAATGTTAACTGTCTCTGAGAGTCTCTAACTCTAATGTTAACTGTCTCTGAGAGTCTCTAACTCTAATGTTAACTGTCTCTGAGAGTCTCTAACTCTAATGTTAACTGTCTCTGAGAGTCTCTAACTCTAATGTTAACTGTCTCTGAGAGTCTCTAACTCTAATGTTAACTGTCTCTGAGAGTCTCTAACTCTAATGTTAACTGTCTCTGAGAGTCTCTAACTCTAATGTTAACTGTCTCTGAGAGTCTCTAACTCTAATGTTAACTGTCTCTAAGAGTCTCTAACTCTAATTTTAACTGTCTCTAAGTGTCTCTAACTCTAATGTTAACTGTCTCTAAGAGTCTCTAACTCTATTGTTAACTGTCTCTAAGTGTCTTTAACTCTAATGTTAACTGTATCTAAGAGTCTCTAACTCTAATGTTAACTGTCTCTGAGAGTCTCTAATTCTAATGTTAACTGTCTCTAACTCTAACACTTCTCACTCTATTCTTCTGTTCAGTATTCAGGTCTGTCTTCTGATAAACTCTTAGGAGCCTTTTACCGGAATCCCCAATTAACTTATAGAGATGAACTGCGTCATCACAGGGAAAGGACGGGGATTTCATCTTCTGTTGTGTCATCTTATGAGAATAATACTTCCTATTGTGTTATGTAAGTAGGACTGTAGTAGTACTGTATTTTTTGATATTATATGATTAACTTTTTTATCCCTCTAGTTCAAGAGTCCTCTGTAGGTTTCGGGAATAAATTAGTTCACATTAGAACTCCTTTGAACTTTTGATTTGTTTATAACTGAAGATCGTTCTTATCTGATGATGGTATGATTACAATAGTTACTCTTCAAAACTTTCTTTTTGTAATCAAATATAGAAAATGGTATGGATTAACTAACTATAGCATCTAGTTATGAGGTAATGAAACAACTGCAACAACTTTTCGTGCCAAATGTTTGAAGGTTATAATAAGTAGGTAAGGTTTTTATTAGTTAATTTTATTTATTTGTCTGTTAATGTCTACTGAAATATATATAGATTAATGAATTTGCTTTGATTGCGAAGTAATAATTATAAGTAAAGTAGGGAATACCAAACAAACAGGAATAATCTTACCTATAAATAGGTATTAAAACCTGCAAGAAAATTAATGAAAAATCCTGCTTGGAAGTAGAAATTAGATATAGGGGGATAAAAATTCTTGGTAAGTTGAATATGCATACATGTGTGATAATTTTTTGGAAAAATTATCTATAATTATTTACTATGCAATGCAATTCGATTATATTTCAACAGAAACTACTAACTAAAACACGAGGGTTCCTGTCAGGTGTCCGGAAAACTGCCAGACGGAAAACTGCCGAAGCGGAAAACTGCCAGGCGGAAAACTGCCAGGCACTTATTGGCAATACATGTATATTTTTGACTTTCTGAAATATTCTTTAGTTATAAACACATTTTAATTTATAAAAAAATGGCGTTAGTGCTTCTTCAAGGGGTTAAGGGGACATTCATTTTTAGAGTAATAACTTCATAGATATTGAAATACTTAAATAATATTAAAAGAAAAATAATATTTCAACAAAGCTACTTTATCATACATTTAGTAAACCAAACTTCAGTACACATAAAGATTTATAATGACTATTTTTAACTTATTTTCAAAGTCACGTAAATTTTAGAAACATAGTCAGTTACGTTTGTAGTCTCTTGTTTTTAATTTCCTATTGACGTCAGCAATACAGCCTTTGGTTCCGAAGCAAACGTTTGAACGTACTGATTTGTGAATACTAGATAATTAGATATTCTCACAATAATATAATTTTAAATTAAACAATAAATTAAGTAAATGTTAAATTAACTTATATGTATGTTAGGTAGTTATTACATTTACATTTTTATTCTCCATCTCATTAACACAACACATTCATTTTAACAATTTTCATTTATATGTAAAAAGTATTAATAATTAATATGCAATCCAATTCGATCGAGTGAAATTGTAAGAGAATTAGGTAAGTAATAGCAGTTTAATAATCATAGATGTTGGGTTGCAAATTCTAAATACTTCACGAACATCGGTCTAAGTTGTTTTTATTGTGAGTACAAGTGAATATTTAGCTTCCCTACAAGCAATTCCATGTGTATACCCATAGTAAATAAATAGAGAAGTATACTAAGTTTCGAATTCATTGACAGTGACCTTGATCCATTCTTCAGAAACGATGTAAACAAATGGCGTCACATACAGTACTCTCATGTATTATAAGGTGAATATTATAAGTGAATAGAGTGTAAAACGTGATAAAAACAATTTTATGTAAGTTAATTTCCATGAAAATGCACGTTTAACTGAATAGTAGAACATTTTTTATTTAAAAACAAAATGAAAAATACTTTGTGTGACGTCACTCAGAGTATTTTCTGATGTTCCAATATTGTACTTGGTATACTTCTCTATTTATTTACTATGTGTATACCATGTGGCACTTGCATATTTAAATCATGTATATACCATGCATATTTTTGGAAATGGATACCATATTTATTACATGTTGTTTTACGTGGTAATATGGTAAATTATATGTGGTTACCATATGTTATAAGTATGGTATTTAACATATTGCTATGAATGTGGTAAATAACACTTGGTGAACACCAGTAATAATTATGTATGGTAATTTACATGTGGATATGATGTGGTGTATACAATCTCTTTATGGTATGTTCTTTATGATATGGTTTTAAAATGGCATAACCACATTAATTATGTGTTTTTATGATGGTTAGATTGGTTCAATGTGGATAGCACATATTCATACTGCATTGCCAACCATTAAACCACATGGTAAATATGTGTATGCAATACTGAATTGTTTGCAGGGTTATAAATTATAAACAAAAAAGATATAATTAGACACCAAACCCGTTATGAACTGATAATGTAAAGACGCGTTGTGTAAACAATGAAATTGTACTCTGTCCCTAATACAATTATTCCTTTGTTCTCTTAGTATTTTCTAAGAAAGGTTATATTTTCAATTTCTATATTGTAATTGATTAATTTCTGTAATATTTATCTAATTATATATTTTATATATTTTTTAATCAATTTGTTTACATTCAACTATTATTTTTTATTTTGTAAAAATGAATAACCCTTTAACTCCTTAACGAAAGGCGAACGGCTTTTTTTATAAATTTAATGTCATTATTGACTAAACTGATTAAATTGTCAATAAGTGACTTGCAGTTTTCCGCCTGGCAGTTATCAGCTTCGGCAGTTTTCCGTGTACTCATATCTCTACTGAGGAAATTGCGCATTATAAAATAGAATAAAAAAAAAATTAGTCAGACGAAAGCTACATTAGTTTCAAGTATTTCTTCAAAATCTCACAAAGATCTCCAATACCTTCGATGAAAGGAGAAGAAATTCGAACGAGTATTTCATAATCCCATCTACCGAACTCGCAACGATTAAACCTATGGGAAATGAAATCTAGAGCGGAAAATGAGTCTAAAGTTGTGGAAATTATAGGAACTCCCATAAGTGATTATAAATGACAAATTTAAAATATTAGAGAAACTTTTTATGAATTGATAATACTTAGAACTGAAACTGAAACGAAGAATTGTTGGTGGCATGATAAATATCTGAACTCTTGTGAATTTACTTATTACCGTTGAAAAGTAATTGTTAAGTAATAGGACCCAATTCCTAAAGCACCTTGCTCAGAGCCCCAAAAATAGAGCCAAAGAAGGACTGCTTCTTCTGGTAGGGGCCCTTTAAAATTAAAAAAAATAATTCAACTACTTCAATTGCCCCAGTGAAATTAGTTGTGGGAAAACAGCTAAACTAAAAACAGAAAAAGCTGTGAATGAAAAGTTATTATTTTAAGAAACGGAATAAATACAGCGTAGAATAAGGGCCAATGAATAATTAGCATTATTAAATAAATTAGATGTAACATCATAAAAATGTTCTACCAAGCATCGCAACTATTTGAGATTCTTTTGACTTGGTGATATGAACAAGATTGAAGATGTACGTAAATGTAGATTAACTGTTCATGACTTAGGGCTACACTGTGTCATTCTGTGGCGAACTTTGAATATTCTGCACCAATATAGAAAGCAAAACCCAGATCATATCATTAAATATTTACAGTATAGCAAATTCAGTGACACATAAACAATAAATTAGTTATCTCATAAGGATCCTCTAGTTAAACTCAACATATTAATTAGCACCAAATACTCTGCTTTCTGCAAGCCATGATAAAGAGAATAATGTTTCAGAGCATTATTTGTAGATAACAAAATGGTCAACGTTCAATCAACAAATGGCTTCATTGCTCTTGGATAGACAAACATCAAATGAACCAGCATTCTCCCGAATAGGATTCGATTATTTTGGACCTTACAACGTGATAAATGGCATGAAATATGAGAAGAGGTACGGTGTGATCTTTGCGTAGAATAGAGCAATTCGCTTTGACTGTTCCTTTGAATTTAAGCTACTCAGACTGTTACTACACCCATTCATAAACACCTTCATACGATTCGGTTCTCGAAGAGGTAACATCAAAATAGACTGTTCGGATAATGGTAAGACTTGAAACAAAAAAGAATTGAAACAATGTATGATTTGAAACAATGTTTAACTGAATGGTACCAAGAAGAAATCGGCAGTTGGATGGTACAGAAAACTATGGACTAGAATTTCCATCCACCTATCGATTCTCATTTGGTGGTATTTTCAAAAGGGAAATACTCAGATTAATGAAATTACTAATAGGTATTCTGAAAGTACAGACACTAAGCGATGACTATTTGTCAACATTACTTTATGAAGTTAGGGGTGATCTTAATTCTCGTCCCTCTTCGAAGCCTCGCCAGATATAGACTAATAAATACTAAAAATTCAATTTTTTTAAGTACATAAATATATATATTTTATTGACTTTTATGTAGTGAGCCCTAAATTTATCAGCTCAGGCATCAGTAGTTTTTCTTTGTATAACTGAACGTGGTGCACTTTTTCTCACCGGTTATTTTTTTAGCAGTGCTATGATTAGATTGTGTCGGTAACACTCTGCTAAATGTTTAAGTTATAAATAAGGAATGATTGTTATTTTTTATTTTTCATTAATCTAATTACTGATCTGTTAAGGACTACTGAAGTCATTTAGCAATTATTTATAGATAAATAAATTCTATTTTATTATCATGTAATTATTTGACTGAATATAATTAGGAATACTATAAACAAACGTTTAGCAAAGCCTTTATAAAAGTGGTCATACATTAAGTATTTTTTTCATATCAATTTGTTATCATTACCTCTTAAGAAAATACTATTCATAAAACGACAGAAAATGGACTCACAAGAAATTAGAATTTCATGTTTGTTTACTCCTACGAAGTCCCTTGTATTATTTTTTAACTTGTGACTTACCTTTTTTCCGATCAACCTCTAAGTTCTTGCTACCTATGCTACAAATATTACGAAGCTGTAATTTTTACAGGCTGCTTGATTGCTGAATTTAATAGTTGCTTGATTGCTGAATTTAATAGTTGCTTGATTGCTGAATTTAATAGTTGCTTGATTGCTGAATTTAATAGTTGCTTGATTGCTGAATTTAATAGTTGCTTGATTGCTGAATTTAATAGTTGCTTGATTGCTGAATTTAATAGTTGTTTGATTGCTGAATTTAATAGCTGCTTGATTGCTGAATTTAATAGTTGCTTGATTGCTGAATTTAATAGTTGCTTGATTGCTGAATTTAATAGTTGCTTGATTGCTGAATTTAATAGTTGCTTGATTGCTGAATTTAATAGTTGCTTGATTGCTGAATTTAATAGTTGCTTGATTGCTGAATTTAATAGTTGCTTGATTGCTGAATTTTATAGTTGCCTGATTGCTGAATTTAATAGTTGCTTGATTGCTGAATTTAATAGTTGCTTGATTGCTGAATTTAATAGTTGTTTGATTGCTGAATTTAATAGTTGCTTGATTGCTGAATTTAATAGTTGCTTGATTGCTGAATTTAATAGTTGTTTGATTGCTGAATTTAATAGTTGCTTGATTGCTGAATTTAATAGTTGCTTGATTGCTGAATTTAATAGCTGCTCGATTGCTGAATTTAATAGTTGCTTGATTGCTGAATTTAATAGTTGCTTGATTGCTGAATTTAATAGTTGCTTGATTGCTGAATTTAATAGTTGCTTGATTGCTGAATTAAATAGTTGCTTGATTGCTGAATTTAATAGTTGTTTGATTGCTGAATTTAATAGCTGCTTGATTGCTGAATTTAATAGTTGCTTGATTGCTGAATTTAATAGTTGCTTGATTGCTGAATTTAATAGTTGCTTGATTGCTGAATTTAATAGTTGCTTGATTGCTGAATTTAATAGTTGCTTGATTGCTGAATTTAATAGTTGCTTGATTGCTGAATTTTATAGTTGCCTGATTGCTGAATTTAATAGTTGCTTGATTGCTGAATTTAATAGTTGCTTGATTGCTGAATTTAATAGTTGCCTGATTGCTGAATTTAATAGTTGCTTGATTGCTGAATTTAATAGTTGCTTGATTGCTGAATTTAATAGTTGCTTGATTGCTGAATTTAATAGTTGCTTGATTGCTGAATTTAATAGTTGCTTGATTGCTGAATTTAATAGTTGCTTGATTGCTGAATTTAATAGTTGCCTGATTGCTGAATTTAATAGTTGCTTGATTGCTGAATTTAATAGTTGCCTGATTGCTGAATTTAATAGTTGCTTGATTGCTGAATTTAATAGTTGCTTGATTGCTGAATTTAATAGTTGCTTGATTGCTGAATTTAATAGTTGCCTGATTGCTGAATTTAATAGTTGCTTGATTGCTGAATTTAATAGTTGCCTGATTGCTGAATTTAATAGTTGCCTGATTGCTGAATTTAATAGTTGCTAGATTGCTGAAGCTAAGTCATATTTTACAGAAATATTCATGCCTATAAAAGTTATCCATTGCAAGAAAGTTAATTTACCAAAAATTTGTTTGAATGTAGCAATCTGATGTAGAGGGATGCAAATTTTTGGTTATATAGATTTTGTGATAATTTATTAATAATTCTTTACTCTTTACGTTATATTATTTTATTTCAACAGATACCATGAATCAAAACATTTATATTTCTGTCCCATCACTAATGAATAAAGCAGGCAAAGGCCGGTTCGCACGATCATGCAGAATGACATCCAGCAAGAGACAGACAGATGCATGCTAAGCGGTAGGATGAATCCTATTTCTACTGTCATTCAGATAGATTTCTTCGTGGTGGTACAATGTAAGTCTTTGTCTCGTAGAAGACAAAGTCATTGTAGTATAGGCTTAGCAATAATACTAGAAGAGAAAAAAATTAACTCCAGAAAAATAAGAGATGGGTAAAGGAATGATTAGATGAGAAAAAAATCGCATACAATTATTTAAATCTTCCAGAACACAATTTAAAGTTTTATTACAATAATCCTCAGATTGAACTTTCTACAGTCGTTTGTGGTGTTCCATAATAACATAAACTAAAATTTGAATCCGATTTATTGGTTACGAGTGAAGATATGATAATAACACCTTAGTTACAAAAAATTCAGCCTTCAAAAAGAAGGACAAGTATGTTTTTATTTAATGAAAACATCCTACATTAATAAAAATATATGTATAATAATTAATATTTAGTTAATAAACCTCACTCTCAATGACATCTGCTACTCTCAGGAAAAAAATAATTTTTCGATGACCTTCAAGAGTAATTTAAATCATTTTTCTGAAAACTTCACACGAAAAATTAAATTATTTGAATGATTTTAGAGGGAGTGAAACATTCCCAAAGTTTTTTGGCACAACTTTTGATTACTATAGTGATACTGATAAAAATGTTAGTGCTTTTAAAAGTAGAAGGCCTTGTAAGATTATACAGAAAGATCTAATGAAGATCATTCTACAAATCAAAATATACAGCGCTTGGCAGTTTTAAGTCCACTGCAGAAACAAGAAGTGCTTATTAATCATACCACAAGGTAGACTGTCTCCAGACAATTTATAGAAGTAGAGTTAATTTATTGAAGCCCACAGGAAAAAAAAAAAAAAATCGCTTGTTAATTATAAGAATAAAAAGATATTTATTTTGGACGTAAGGAAAAATTGACTAAAATATTTTTCAGTGACGAAAGCAAGTTTAATTTGATTGTAAATAATGGTGCTAACTATGCTAGAAGATATGAAGGTAAAAGAAAGGAGAAAGTGTCTTAAGAAGATTGTAAATTATGAGGGAAGGACTGCCATGTTATTTGCAATATTTCTTAGCCAAATAACAAATACCTTGCCTGCCTACAAACTCATGCGAAAGCACATATGTATTGAAAAAATTGCTCAGGATCATGTTGAGCCAATTCTACCGAATTTACGTATCGATGGAGCTATTGCATGCAAGATAGGGCCTCTTGTGATAAGCCAAAGACGACAATGAGTTACCTTAGCGACCAAAATTTGGAAATTATGGATTGGCCATCGCAAAGTTTTGGTTTGAATCCCATTAAAAATATTTGTACCTTAGGAGTGAAGGATATGGCAAGAAATTCCACTAACATGGGGGATTTGTACACGGAACTTCTGGAAGAATGATCTATAATTTATCTCGAAGATTATTAAAAACTTATTCGTTATTAGATGGGGAGTTGTCATCGAAAACATAGATTTATACATTGAATAAACATATATTAACCTATTAAATAAAAGAACGAATGTATTTCTATTGTTTCAGGATTTTCTAATTTAAAGAAGCACATTAGACATTAACTCAAAAATTATAAGAAATAAGTTATTATTTTTATTACTTTTCCTAACCCTTAAATCTGATTCAAATTTATTATGCTATGTATTATGGTATGTAACGACCATCTGTTGGTGGGATTTCAGCCTTTAAAAGCTCATAAATTTGGAGATGTAAATTTTAGAAGAAAAAAAGTTCCCTAATTTTTGGTCGCTACAGTAAATTCTAATGTCTCTTTCGAGCTTCTAAATCTAATCCAATGATAACTGGCTTTTAGAAAATGAAACTATAAAAGCAAAAGCAAATTTTGCATATTTTTTCTACTCTTATTCAACTCCGGCCAATTTCCTCCAACACTAGAAACTGCTTGTGTGGTGCCTAACCATAAGGGTGGATATAGTCGTAATGTAAATAATTATAGGCCCATTTCACTATTGAGTAACTCCTCTAAAGTTTACAAAAGAATAGTTCTCTCACAAGTATTGCGATACTTAGAATATCACAATATCCTATTTAAAAGACAAGATGGTTTTCGCTCAAATAAGGGTACAACTCAAACTGTGTCACGCTTGCTTCACACTATTCCGATCTGAGAAAAGCGTTCGCTTGTGTATCGCATATCATAATGTTACAGAAAATGTACTCTTATAGAGTTAGAGGTGTATGCCACATCAATGGTTTTGTTCTCACGTGTCTGGAGCAGCCAATATGTTATTGTTAAAGGAATTAATTCGGATTATGCAAACGTAACCTGCAGCGTATCCTAAGGAAGCATATTTAGATTCTCTGTTGTTTTTAATCTTTATGAATGATTTACCTAATTAATAGTGATAATCTCTTTAACTATATTCTATTGACTGATGATATCTCTATATCTTATACATTTTCTAAGAACTTTTTAACTACTCATCATCATATAAACTCTCATCTTTCTTCAGTCTCGAATTGGTGGAGGAGATTGAGATCCAGAAACACAATATATCCAAAAATCTTTGAATATTGATATACAATAAGTGACTATCTACCAGGCAGAGTTAAAGACTCTCCATTACTCGATTAAACATTCCTACTTTACTTACTGTGTTGAAGCGTCGTACAACTTGTTCGCTTATCTGACCAATAGGCTATCAATTTTTTCTTCAGTAAAGATGTATCCGGACTTAGTATCATTATATACTGATGCCCTTTTCAAGCAACCGAATATCTTGAAAATTTTGACTTATTCAAGTAAAGTGTCGAATGTCATCTGTTTATATCTGATAATATTGTAAATAATAATGATGAATTGCTTCATTGTTTTTCTGAGTAATGATCAGCATTTGCATGACATATAGTATCTTGAAAAGAGACGTCATGCTAAAATCACAGCACTACCATTTTGCTCCAGGAGTAGATCTAGGTGAGCGCTTTTGTCCATTAATTCCTTCATTTTTGTGAAATAATTTAAAAGGGCCAGACGGACTTTAATAAATAAATAACAAATTAAATTAATCAGACGAAAGCTACAGAGATTATATACTATAGAGTATATATCATTGAAATTATTTTTCGGAAATTATCAATACACAAATGTTTATTTTCTATAGTGACTAACAGTCATTCGTCACTGTAAAATAATATTAATAAAATTCCTATATTGGAATAATAATAAAACTTTTAATTTCATGATGAAATAAATCAATATTGAATAACAAATATTTAACCAACATGGCATCCCAAATTATTTTCAGAGTATAGAATATTCAACTTATGAGAGAAAAAAAATATTTATATTTTTCACAACATATATAATGTGTATCCATTATATAACATATTTTATTAAACTTTTTGAGACAAAAACTATAAAAAATAATAAACTCAGTGTAGTACACTATTTGATACTGATTTCCTATCATTTAAGAGTAATTGCCAAGAATAACTAGGTTCATAACTTCTTTTCTCCAATTCAAACTGCATATCATTTAACTGCGTGATAAAACAACACTAAAAGTACAGTCCACAGAGAGTACTATCGGTAACATAACTTGCTGACATAAGACCCCAATGAACATCTATAATGCTTAAAAATATTTGCTATATATGTACTACGGACATCCATTTACCTACGCAATGCTGTGCTATATATATGCCCGGTATAGTACATAGCCATACACATCAAACCAGTCTTACGATCTATTACAACTGAATTAACGCAGAGAAAGATCATTAGATGGTCTACATCAGTGAGATCTCTTTTCTTGTTCTAGTGCTAGGTAGCATTTAAAGGATGATGATGTTATTCCTTACGCTCCTAACGCTAGGATAATAGGACAAACCTTTTAGAACTAACTCACTTATCAAACTCTCAACTTAAAAGTTCCTCTGCTACTTTCCGCTCCTTTTTCAGTCGTAACACACTAACTTATGAATAATTTAGGACCTAATTGAAATGAGATTGTTTCAACACATATATTATTCTACTCTTAACAATACTTTCTATTTTCCACGTACTTGAATATAATCCATTTAAATATTGACGTTTCGTCGACAGTACGTTACGTCGATAAGTGGTTTCGTCAATTTTGAAACTCTCATCATAAATGGAAGCTATGTAGTTTGTTGTATCCGCTAGTTTGTTGTACTGCACACTCCATGATTGTTTAATGACCTGGCGAGGGAGTTCCAGGGGAGGCTCGCCCCCATTTTCACATATAGTATAGTATGTTACTATCACCTTAATCCTGTCGACGAAATGTCTTTCGACGAAATGTCTTTCGACGAAATGTCTTTCGACGAAATGTCTTTCGACGAAATGTCTTTCGACGAAATGTCTTTCGACGAAATGTCTTTCGACGAAATGTCTTTCAACGAAATGTCTTTCGATGAAATGTCTTTCAACGAAATGCCTGGCAAACAATATCTATATGTTCTTCATGAAAGATATTGTTTTGTGTTCTGTAAGATTTTCAGGACATTCATCAGTCTTCCAAAGACAAAAGAAAATCCTTGGCACTATTTCATATTTGTGCTTATATTTCAGCATTGATTGAAGACTTTAATGGAAAATAATTCCGTAGAACCATCAAAACACGGCATGCGGAGGAGGTGAATCTAAATACTTATCATGGTAAGTTATATAAATAATTAAACCTTTCAGTCAATTTATATCTCGGATGGAAAGTAATATTTTTAGTGATGGATATAACTGAAGACTGTCCTTAAATATTTATATCTTAATACTTCCTTGGGGAATTTACAGTTAAATAAACACGTCTGTAACTGCTAAAAAAACAAGGTGGTTGTTATTGTGCTTGATGTTGTTATTTTTGTTATGGTTTTCGTATTTGCGTTGTTTTTGCTATTGTTATTGCAGTTTATGTTGATATATTGTTCTAATGTCCCCAGGGGCTCTATCCTTAAGCTGTCTGTGGTGAATGGAAGAGAAAGGAGGTGGCGTACTTTTTCCCTGAACTGTTGTAATTTGGATTGTTTAGTAATGTTTCCATTTTTTCCATGTTTATTATTTTTAACGCTACTTGCAGTTTAGAGGATAGCGCTAGGGTTATGCTCTTCAACTGCGAGGTCTTGTATGCTTCATTTATTATCACCTCTTCATTTCCTTTATACGTCAGAGATACGGTCAACGATATATGGCTGAACCAAACTAAAATTAAAAATAATTGTTCTAGTTATTGTTGTAACACTATTAGGACAATTTTGTAACACTATTGGGACAGTGTCGTAACAATATTGGAACAGTGTTGTAACAATATTGCGACAATGTTGTGTTATGAACTACAATTCAAATATGAATATAACTACGTATTTATTTCTACACAAAGCTCTAAAATAACATGTCTTCTAAGGATTTTGAATTTCTATAATTGCTTACTTCCCGTCGGTAACCAACCCTCTAAGAAAACCGTTTATACCATCCAACTAAATTGTATGTTTCAATATCCCTATGTATTTTATCCAAAGTATGTTTATTTGTTTTATTTGCTGAATGTACTCTCATAGGCCTAAGTCTTAGTCTCTCCTACCTAAACACTTGTTTGAGTCAGAATTGGCTAGGCTTTCACCGTGGTCAGACCTTTCCCTTGTACCGAAATATCCTTCATTTTTCGAACACTTTACTCTAAGCCATATTTGCCAAACAGTGTATTTCTATATTTCTGCCTATAATTAAATTGAACCGGTCACTACCAGCTTTCATTTCCTGTGTAATTGATAGACATTAATTATTAGATCAGTTAAAGAATAAACAATTAGTTCTGAAGGGATAAATTCACATATATTCCCATTAAAATTTGAAAGTCTAGTGTCAATTCTCAAACCCAGAAGTGATCATAATACTTGTAACGATATCGGGACAATGTTGTAAGAATATTAGGACAAAGTTTTAACAATATTCTGCCAATGTTGTAACAATATTGACCCAAGAGACATTGTTTCTTCTCTCTCCGGTTTTCTATTTCCAAGTCAGTGCAATGAATCCCTATGCGAAGTGTATAATGGTGGAGGTTATATCAAATTGGGACTCGGTAACGTCCCACCATTTTATTTGTGTCTGCTGTAAATTTAAACTTGATAGCTGTGCTGGAGAATGATTAAACTTTTACTTCAAAAATTATATTCTGAACGTCTATGTTCGTGTCTTATTTTACTTAAGATATTATATTTTAAACGTTTATTTTTATGTTTAATGCTATTTAGAATATTATATTTCAAACTTCTCTATTTATGTCTTATATTACTTAAAATTTAATATTTCTATTTTCATGTCTTTTATTACACTTAATTTTCAATTTCTATATTATTGTTTAATATTACTTAAAATATTATATCTTAAACCTCTCTATTTATGTTTTATATTTAAATAAAATTTTATATTTTAAACTTATATGTTTATGTCTTATATTAATTAAAATATTTTATTTTGAAATTCATTATTTATGTACTAAATGAGGCGAAAAGTATATAGTTTGAGCTTTGATAATTGTCCTATTTTTTATAACTCTCACGAAATTGTTTATTCTCATAAATTTTTCATTGGAATTTGAAAGTATTAGAAAAAAAAGTCATTAGGCAATGTTGTAAGCTGTAACAATATTGGGGCAATGTTGTAAGCTGTAACAATATTGGGGCAATGTTGTAAGCTGTAACAATATTGGGGCAATGTTGTAAGCTGTAACAATATTGGGTCAATGTTGTAAGCTGTAACGATATTGGGGCAATGTTGTAAGCTGTAACAATATTGAGGCAATGTTGTAAGCTGTAACAATATTGGGGCAATGTTGTAAGCTGTAACAATATTGGGGCAATGTTGTAAGCTGTAACAATATTGAGGCAATGCTGTAACAATATTGGGGCAATGTTGTAACAATATCGAGGTAATGTTGAAACAATATTGGGGCAATGTTATAAGCCGTAACAATATTGCGACAATGTTGAAACAATATTGGGGCAATATTGTAAGCCGTAACAATATTGCGGCAATGTTGTAACAGTATTGGGGCAATGTTTTAACAATATTGGGGCAATGTTGTAACAATATTGGGACAATGTTGTAACAATATTGGGGCAATGTTGTAACAATATTGGGGCAATGTTGTAAGCCGTAACAATATTGCTGTAATGTTGTACCAATATTGGGACAATGTTATAACAATATTGGGGCAATGTTGTAACAGTATTGGGGCAATGTTGTAAGCTGTAACAATATTGGGGCAATGTTGAAACAATATTGGGGCAATGTTTGTAACAATACAGTGACTCATTGTCCCAACAATATTGGGACAATGTTGAAACAATATTAGGGCAATGTTGTATGCTGTAATAATATTGGGGCAATGTTGTAACAATATTGGGGCAATGTTGTAACAATATTGGGGCAATGTTGTAACAATATTGGGGCAATGTTGTAACAATATTGGGGCAATGTTGTAACAATATTGGGGCAATGTTGTAACAATATTGGGGCAATGTTGTAACAATATTGGGGCAATGTTGTAACAATATTGTGCAGTGTTATAAGCCGTGTTGTTCTATTCTTTGTTATTGACTCTTTTATCTAATAGTACATTATCACAGTGACTCTTTTCTCTGATAGTACATCATCACAGTGACTCTTTTCTCTGATAGTACATCATCACAGTGACTCTTTTCTCTGATAGTACATCATCACAGTGACTCTTTTCTCTGATAGTACATCATCACAGTGACTCTTTTCTCTGATAGTACATCATCACAGTGACTCTTTTCTCTGATAGTACATCATCACAGTGATTCTTTTCTCTGATAGTACATCATCACAGTGACTCTTTTCTCTGATGGTACATCATCACAGTGATTCTTTTCTCTGATAGTACATCATCACAGTGATTCTTTTCTCTGATAGTACATCATCACAGTGACTCTTTTCTCTGATAGTACATCATCACAGTGACTCGTTTCTCTGATAGTACATCATCACAGTGACTCTTTTCTCTGATAGTACATCATCACAGTGACTCTTTTCTCTGATAGTACATCATCACAGTGACTCTTTTCTCTGATAGTACATCATCACAGTGACTCTTTTCTCTGATAGTACATCATCACAGTGACTCTTTTCTCTGATAGTACATCATCACAGTGACTCTTTTCTCTGATAGTACATCATCACTGTGACTCTTTTCTCTGATAGTACATCATCACAGTGACTCTTTTCTCTGATAGTACATCATCACAGTGACTCTTTTCTCTGATAGTACATCATCACAGTGACTCTTTCTTCTGATAGTACATCATCACAGTGACTCTTTTCTCTGATAGTACATCATCACAGTGACTCTTTTCTCTGATAGTACATCATCACAGTGACTCTTTTCTCTGATAGTACATCATCACAGTGACTCTTTCTTCTGATAGTACATCATCACAGTGACTCTTTTCTCTGATAGTACATCACCACAGTGACTCTTTTCTCTGATAGTACATCACCACAGTGACTCTTTTCTCTGATAGTACATCATCACAGTGACTCTTTCTTCTGATAGTACATCATCACAGTGACTCTTTTCTCTGATAGTACATCATCACAGTGACTCTTTTCTCTGATAGTACATCATCACAGTGACTCTTTTCTCTGATAGTACATCATCACAGTGACTCTTTCTTCTGATAGTACATCATCACAGTGACTCTTTTCTCTGATAGTACATCACCACAGTGACTCCTTTCTCTGATAGTACATCATCACAGTGACTCTTTCTTCTGATAGTACATCATCACAGTGACTCTTCTCTCTGATAGACATCATCACAGTGACTCTTTTCTCTGATAGTACATCATCACAGTGACTCTTTTCTCTGATAGTACATCATCACAGTGACTCTTTTCTCTGATAGTACATCATCACAGTGACTCTTTTCTCTGATAGTACATCATCACAGTGACTCTTTTCTCTGATAGTACATCATCACAGTGACTCTTTTTCTCTGATAGTACATCATCACAGTGACTCTTTTCTCTGATAGTACATCATCACATTGACTCTTTTCTCTGATAGTACATCATCACAGTGACTCTTTTCTCTGATAGTACATCATCACAGTGACTCTTTTCTCTGATAGTACATCATCACAGTGACTCTTTTCTCTGATAGTACATCATCACAGTGACTCTTTTCTCTGATAGTACATCATCACAGTGACTCTTTTCTCTGATAGTACATCATCACAGTGACTCTTTTCTCTGATAGTACATCATCACAGTGACTCTTTTCTCTGATAGTACATCATCACAGTGACTCTTTTCTCTGATAGTACATCATCACAGTGACTCTTTTCTCTGATAGTACATCATCACAGTGACTCTTTTCTCTGATAGTACATCATCACAGTGACTCTTTTCTCTGATAGTACATCATCACAGTGACTCTTTTCTCTGATAGTACATCATCACAGTGACTCTTTTCTCTGATAGTACATCATCACACTGACTCTTTTCTCTGATAGTACATCATCACTGTGACTCTTTTCTCTGATAGTACATCATCACAGTGACTCTTTTCTCTGATAGTACATCATCACTGTGACTCTTTTCTCTGATAGTACAT
>CANNZV010000518.1:0-267322 GCA_947561585.1 Caprella mutica | reverse complement strand
GTGACTCTTTTCTCTGATAGTACATCATCACAGTGACTCTTTTCTCTGATAGTACATCAGCACAGTGACTCTTTTCTCTGATAGTACATCATCACAGTAACTCTTTTCTCTGATAGTACATCATCACAGTGACTCTTTTCTCTGATAGTACATCATCACAGTGACTCTTTTCTCTGATAGTACATCATCACAGTGACTTTTTTCTATGATAGTACATCATCATAGTGACTCTTTTCTCTGATAGTACATCATCACAGTGACTCTTCTCTGATAGTACATCATCACAGTGACTCTTTTCTCTGATAGTACATCAGCACAGTGACTCTTTTCTCTGATAGTACATCATCACAGTAACTCTTTTCTCTGATAGTACATCATCACAGTGACTCTTTTCTCTGATAGTACATCATCATAGTGACTCTTTTCTCTGATAGTACATCATCACAGTGACTCTTTTCTCTGATAGTACATCATCACAGTGACTCTTTTCTCTGATAGTACATCATCACAGTGACTCTTTTCTCTGATAGTACATCAGCACAGTGACTCTTTTCTCTGATAGTACATCATCACAGTGACTCTTTTCTCTGATAGTACATCATCACAGTGACTCTTTTCTCTGATAGTACATCAGCACAGTGACTCTTTTCTCTGATAGTACATCATCACAGTAACTCTTTTCTATGATAGTACATCATCACAATGACTCTTTTCTCTGATAGCACATCATCACAATGACTCTTTTCTCTGATAGTACATCATCACAGTGACTCTTTTCTCTGATAGTACATCATCACAGTGACTCTTTTCTCTGATAGTACATCATCACAATGACTCTTTTCTCTGATAGTACATCATCACAGTGACTTTTCTCTGATAGTACATCATCACAGTGACTCTTTTCTCTGATAGTACATCAGCACAGTGACTCTTTTCTCTGATAGTAGGTACATCATCACAGTGACTCTTTTCTCAGATAGTACATCATCACAGTGACTCTTTTCTCTGATAGTACATCATCACAGTGACTCTTTTCTCTGATAGTACATCATCACAGTGACTTTTCTCTGATAGTACATCATCACAGTGATTCTTTTCTCTGATAGTACATCATCACAGTGACTCTTTTCTCTGATAGTACATCATCACAGTGACTCTTTTCTCTGATAGTACATCATCACAGTGACTCTTTTCTCTGATATTACATCATCACAGTGACTCTTTTCTCTGATAGTACATCATCACAGTGACTCTTTTCTCTGATAGTACATCATCACAGTGACTCTTTTCTCTGATAGTACATCATCACAGTGACTCTTTTCTCTGATAGTACATCATCACAGTGACTCTTTTCTCCGATAGTACATCATTACGGTGACTCTTTTCTCTGATAGTACATCATTACGGTGACTCTTTTCTCTGATAGTACATCATCACAGTGACTCTTTTCTCTGATGGTACATCATCACGGTGACTCTTTTCTCTGATAGTACATCATCACAGTGACTCTTTTCTCTGATGGTACATCATCACGGTGACTCTTTTCTCTGATAGTACATCATCACAGTGACTCTTTTCTCTGATAATACATCATCACGGTGACTCTTTTCTCTGATGGTACATCATCACGGTGACTCTTTTCTCTGATGGTACATCATCACGGTGACTCTTTTCTCTGATGGTACATCATCACGGTGACTCTTTTCTCTGATGGTACATCATCACGGTGACTCTTTTCTCTGATGGTACATCATCACGGTGACTCTTTTCTCTGATAGTACATCATCACAGTGACTCTTTTCTCTGATAGTACATCATCACAGGGACTTTTTTCTCTGATAGTACATCATACAGACTCTTCACATATTAATTAATTTTCCCGTATATCATTACTAGTTCTCCATTACAGTTTACTACAAGACACATCTGCTGAGGAGGTGGAACTCAGTGATTGTTGGCAGCAACTTGAGAACTGGTGTGTGGAACTCCTCAAAGAAATAGTAGATTCTAAGTACCCTGATACAGAGGTGGCCCAGAGTGTGCCAGACCTGAAGAAAGGTGATGTCAGTTCACATCTCTTGATTGGTGAGCATAAACACATAGCTACTATCTACTACTTTGTTCTTTGGAATTTGTGTTGGATGTTTCAGAATTTGAATACCTTTTAATAATATTTTGGTTAAATTGAATAAATGTCTTCTATATTAGTAAGGCTCTAGGTATCTATATATTTTAACTCTCTTTCTCAGGTATTTTAGACTGCATTAGCTACAGACTAGAAAAGCTTCCCCACGGAGCAGAGAAGCAGAAAGCTCTTAGTAGCGCTGTGGAGGTGAGTGGTAGAGTCTTTCCATACTTCATTGCCTATTTTTGATGTAGCTAATTCCTTGTTTTGGGCTCACTGTGGGAAGTGTGTCTGGGGTGCCAACCGTGGTGCTACTGTTCTTTCACCTTGGTTCTTACCTATTCTGTCTCTTTTATATTATTCAGAGTACTGTTCTTCCTAGTAGCTACTGGGTAATAAGGAGGTGGTTTCTACTTTTCTACTCTCCCACATATGTTAGCTTTATGTACACTATAGGAGGGGTCACAGAGTTTATCTTATCTGGGTTTTAGGTAGTGACCAGGGATTGAATTCTACGACACTACGGAACCGACTAATACAGCGAGTTACACTCACCAGGATTTTGGCTATAGCAAGCTTTTACTTCGCCTAACCTTTATGAACTCAAATGTTACTAACACGCGCACAGCTTGACAGGTGGCGTAATTATTAGGACTGTACTGATACCATAATTATTATCAATCCTGATACAAGTACCGATACTTCATATTGGTAATTTGCCGATACTGATACCTGAAAATCTCCCATACTCTGATATAGGCAAGAATTGGCATTTTTTTTTAAATATCGACATCTGCATTGTTGAGAAGTATCGGCAAAAATTTGGTATTGGATTGGTGCATCCCTACTTGATAAAATTGCGCATCCCTACAGCTTATCAGTTGTTAATGATATTCAGACCAATTGATATCAAACAATGATTCACTTTACAATGGTAAAATAATGGTACGCAATGTGACCATTTGATATTAAGACAAAACCGCCTAATATGATCAACTTACTCAACGTTTTATGCAGATTTATTTTTTTTGCGATAAAATGGGTTTAACTTAATAATTTGCCTTGAAAATTTCAGGAAATATTCATCTTCATTGCGAGTAGCTAACTTTCTTTTATAATTGAAAGCAATTCAAATTTTTTTTCTGATATAACAACCATTCTAGTTACAGATTACTCAATTTTCAGTACACTAACGTCTTTTGTATCACTATAAAAATGCGTAAATAAATGTAGGCTTCGTTTGCTATCACCTCTTCATTTTCCTCTTCCATCCGTGAGTGCAGTCACCGGTATTTGTGTCCCTTTTTGTCACATTTCTTGGTGTGACTGCATTCACGGAGTAGCTTTTCTGCATCCTTTCTGACTGCTTCTTTGAGTCCCTTTTACTCAATTATTTTTGACGTCAGCTATATGAATTTTGGTTCCGTGTCAAGCTGCAAGTGTCAACCACTTTTCTAAATTAACCAAATTATGAAGAAACAATTGTGAGCAGATGTCAAAAGTGATAATTTTCATTTAACTCCAAAGATATGTTAACTATGTGTGTTTCAGATTTGCGAGGCTCTTTCCACGACTCACGACCCCATTCGTACGAGATATTGGCAGTACTTCTGCAGACAACTCAAGACAAAGAACTCTCCAGAGCCAACTAATTAGAACTCAAAGAATTAATTAGCCTAAATCCAAAAAAATGTACTTGAACATAGCATGTGTTTTTATTACATTAATTGTTCTAGACAATGGTTCTCAAACGCACTCACATTCGCTGATGAGCTCCGCAATAGCCATGAAAATTCTCTCCTGATATAAAAGACTAATGCATAGCTACTATGTTATTACTTTTCTTTACGAGCTTCGTTTCAACTTCATTCTAATAGTATAAGTTTACAACTAGTTTCCAGTGAGCAAGTTGTGACTTGGTGCTGCCTTTCCTTGCATGATGACTGCCTACTTTAGTTTGAAAAACTCTAAACTATTAAACTTCATTTTGCTCTATTAAATGTGGTGATTTACTTTAGCCTATATTCCTATAGCTATTGATTGTTATATTTGTTGTTATACTCATCAAATCTAAATAGCTAGATGATTGTTATAAAATATATAATTGATGCAGTGCTAGATGGCTAACAGGAAAATGTTTTACTTAACTTTTTCGTCTTATTGTTTCATAAGAAATTCTTTGCCGTAATATCTAGTTACATTGAAAATATTTAAACTCAACGGACTGTTTAATTGTTTAAATTATCAAGAGGCTGATTTAAACTGGCTATACGTTGAAGATACTTTCTAAGAATTTTAGGCATTCGACTATTCGTCATCATCAACTGGAGTGATGGTGAATTTAACTATTCGAAAGATCGAATCCTCACAACAGCTTCAACATACAGTACAGTCCAAACTGTCTCTTTGACATCTTATGCACCACCATTAAGAGACCAGAAGATTTTTAATTTCGAATAGACCAGAAAATAGTGTCACTTTGCCTCCTCATCTTTCAACACATGAAAAATTGATTTCAAAAATTAGCTATGTAATATTCATCAATAAATATCCTGTAAAATTTCTTAATTGTCTTAACCCTGTAACTCCCAAGAAAAGTTCTAAGCCAAAAATAATTGTTTTGATGAATCAATATTGGACATTTTCAATTTAGAGTATGTTAAAAAAAATCACTTTTTTTTTATATCAAATCTCATTTAGGAAAAACTTTTGAGTGGTTCAAAGTCTCCAATCATAATGTGGCAGAGTCTACATTTAATTGTACGCTTCTTACTGCTAGAATATGATTATACGGTCTAAATAAAGACATTATTTGATGTTTTTCTAATGTCCTCCCCAAAGAATGTTAAAGGGTTAGAATAGCTTTTCATTGTATAAATAGTTGTTTATTTTCATATATAATAATTAATGAATATGCAAAGTTACGAATCTTGATAAGTTTGATTTGTATTAATAAAGGTCCCCTCCATTCTAATTTTTTTATTATTCTATTCATACGAGCTAATGTTACTGGTTATAAAACTGCAAACCATTTCAAATATTGTTCTATAGTTCTTGTTATAATATGTGGTAAATTCCTAGTTCGAAATGAAATAGGGACGCGTACTAGGAATTTACCTAATATGTAATTAAGTTATTCCTGTGATTTTCTTCTTCCCTTCGAATACACAATAGATGCCTTCCTCAGACCCATTGCCTACAAATTTAAGAAATCTGTTAGCCTGGTCTAGAAATGACTAAGTATACTGTTCCTAAACAACCAAAAAACAGGTACCTACCTAAGTGTTTCAAATGACTGTTAAGTCTACGTAAATAAGAGATAAAAATTTCGAATTAAAAACTTATTCTTCAATTCAATCTGGGAAATGTCGGACAGTGAAGCTTCAGTGTGAATATTTCTTTCATTATAATTAATTACTAAGCGAATACTTAATCAATTTCTTTTCTGTTAACTGTGCTATGTTCTTAGCTCTACGAATTTTAAGCATTTCTAGATAAATTAAAATTTAGAGTGGAGGGGACATTTAAAGTTGAACAGAGATTAATGTTCATTGTGGTAACAAATCGGATCTGGTTGAATTTGATGTTTAAAGATGTCGACGAATCCCTAGCTGATAATTCCGTACTTCCTCTTGATTTTAATTTCGATTCACTTGTGTTGAAGTAAGGGCTGTGTCTGTTGTAATATGAAGGATGTAATGCGTTGCTGTTGTTGTTGACTGCACTCCACCACTGACACAGTGGTGGAGTGCTTACACCAAGAGACAACGCATTCGCCTCACAAGGTTCCCCGGAAACCCACTCCCCCCAGCTGAGAGTGCAGAGGCTAGACTGGAACCAGGTGGTGGAGATCAAGGTTCATAGACTAAAACAGGTTAAACGAATAAAAAGAGCTGAGTCTACAAATTCTTTATATGAAAACCTATTCTTTAGATTAAATCCTATGTTACAAATAATTGACATTTTACATTGTTTATTTCTTATTTTATTATTGCAATATTAGGTTTGTTTTTATTTTAGGCTTTTAGCTACAGTAATTAAAGCGGATGAAAATGTTGAACAGTGCCCATTAATCAACGGATAACGACGTGAATAGTAGTTAGCTTTTTGTTCCTTTAACAGTGGTAATAACCATTTCTTTGAAATATTTTTATACAATTCGATAAATTATTAAATTCTAAAGAATTCTATTCTGACTCACGCCTGAGTTTAATCTATCGTTTAAGAGATATTCAAGAACAAAGACAGAAATTGTTGTTTTCTCGATGGCAATTTTTCCCTATTCGTTTAACCTGTTAAAGTCTATGAACCTTGGTGGAGATGGGCATAGAGTTGGCTGCAGAGGCGGGCACAGCGCTGCTTCTTGTAGCTCACGCTAATAGCGGCGCTACTTCTTTCAGAAGCGCTAGAGGTTTTTTGCGCTATAGCGCTGCCGCTTCTTTCAAAATCAAAAATGTTAGTTATCTGAGGAATATAGATAAAAAGTCTATACAAGTGCGCGATTCTAGATAACTTATGAGTTGTAAGTGATATTCAGACAAATCCGCGCAGTGCAACCAACTGATATTCAAACAATGATTCATAGTACGACCATAATAATGATACGCAATGTGAATATTTGATATTAAGACAATACCGCCTAATACGATCAACTTACACATCGTCTTACGCTTTTATGCAGATTTGTTTATTGCAATAAAATGGGTTAAACTCAATGGTTTTTCTTGAAAATTTCAGGAAATGTGCATCTACATTGCGAGTAACTTTTAAAAAAATTTATAAAGTAATTCAAATATTATTTCGGATGCTACAATCATTTTACTAAAAGTTACTCATTTTCAGTGTACCAAGCATAACAGAAAAAATGCGTAAATAAACGTTTTATTTAATTCTATATCTGTTGTAATTTATTTAGCAATAGCGTTCATGTGTAGTTTAACTGCTAATTTAAAGACAATATCCGGTTTGATTTCCCCTCTTTTCCACCATTTTTAAAAGACGCTTAGCCATCAAATCTGTAAATTTCTGAATTGTATCAAATGTTATCGTCTTACAAGAGTCTTCAGTATCATTCCAGAGCTCATATTTCGACGAGAAATGACGTCTTCGCACATACACATTCTTCTTCATGATGGAATGAAGTTCTTCAATTGAGTTTGAATCTAGAGAGAGACTGTGCCATACCATCAACTTATCATTGACGAACTTATTACTCCTAAGGAAATTCACAGTTCCCTTATTACTGTGAGAAGGAGCGTTGTTATGTATGAAAATAACTTTTTTGGACGCAGCAGGTTTCCTTTTCAGCCAATGAAAAAATATACCATTCAAAAAGTTAATATAATTAGCAGAATTTATTTTCACTCTTTCTGGAATCCTGGAAGATCCGACCAGTTCATTTCCAATGGTCCCAGCCCAAATTATCACACCTCAACTTCCATGTTGACGTCAAATTCGTTGGCGATGTGGTGAGGCATGCTTTAGCCCATCAGTCAGGGCCGTCGACAGTTTTCACGCATTTTTTCTTTGTAGAGTACTGTTTGGTAATCTGTTTTAAGATACTTCTCCGCCCATAGTAACCTTGTGTGTATCCTTCGAAAGAGGCCTGGTAACAGGTGAAACATGAGAGGCAATTAGTTTCAGTATTCTACAGTGGGTAGTTTTTCCACACAGACACTCTTAAAAACTGCATCACTAGTTTCCAATGGTTTCCTCTTGAGTTCTCTCTTGATCAAGGACAGTTATGTCTCGTAGCTATTTTGTATTTGCCCCTATCCTTGCGTGTGAACCCTTTTCAGGGGATCAACAATTAATTTCTACCCTGTATACGTGGCCGTAAAAATAATTAATTCAATTTTAAAGCATATATGATATTTTTGAAAAGTAGCGCTGTCGCTACATTATTATGCATGTAGCGGCAGCGCCGCTGCTTTTCAAAGTAGCGCTGCCCACCTCTGGTTGGCTGTATGTGTGTTGGTGAGGTGTGTTTGAGTTCTTCACATGTACTACCATTCCCCCCTAAGTTCCCAGTATAGTTACCCACCTGTCTATAAGTGGGGCAACTCCAGAGGTTCTCCAGGTTTAGGTTGGTAGTGACTACAGTACAACTGAAGAGATGTTCAGTGTCTTGTGTCCTTTTCCACATTGTGATATCATTTTAATAATATTTGCAGTTTTGAAGATGGCGCTAGGGGTAAAATTTGAGATTATTTATTAGGTCTGCTTCATTTTCCTGTTCCATCTGCAGTCTAATCGCTGGTGTTCCTTTCCTTGGTAAGTGTCTGCATTCACAGAGTAGCTTTTTAGCACCCATGAGCTTTTCCACAGAGGCAAGACTATGAACTAATTTTCGAAAGGGTTTCTTTAGAATATGGATGTGTGAAATAAAACTTTTAATTTCATATAAATAATATAAAATAACATTTTTATACAATATGTTTTATAAAATAGAACTATAAGTTTTAGTAAAAAATATCGTCCATGGCACATTAAAAGATATAGTTAAATTAACATGTATTGTAAACAGTGTTTTCAAGTTAAGAGGTGATTGAAATTATCTGAATCTATCATTCAGATTTTAAAGAGTTATACGACAGCTTTTCAATTTTTCTTACTTATTACTTTTTAGGAACTAGTAGTCTCTTTATTAATCCTAATATTGAACGAAATTATTGAAATAATATAAGTGACACGAATTAGTCTGCAAAGGGAAACTAATGCCTTCATTCTTTATTGAAATTTGAAAATCTAAGCGATTTGTGATTGTAAAAAAAGTACTAGCGAAATGTGTGGAAATATTGAATATATGTTTTTGTCCTAATTCTTAGTTAAGAGTCAAGTCATTAGAGTTTAAATCTTACCCTTTCAATTAAACCCTGCATCAATTGTAATAAATACTTGCAACACATTTATTGTACACATGTGAAGATCCTATTGAATGTAGAGGAAGATTATAACTAGAAGCTTTTTAACTTAACGATTGCATTTTTTGGTTTGCATAATGAGCCAGTCGCCCAATAATGACAATGTGAATGAAAGCTATTGGGCATGCAGCTCTAGCAGTGTCCTTAGTGTGTGCTTCTTGCTGTGAATTGCAGTTAAAAATGTAAAAGATAACCATAAAAAATAGCTTCATTACTTCAAAGATATATATTTATGATCGACAAAGAAAAGACTTTCCTGCACGTTCATCAATAAGATATTTCGATTTTGAATCAACATTGAAAGTGAAGTAAATTTTAATTCTTGGTTCTGAAGTCAATGAGTTACGAAAAAAATGTCTAGTGTGAGTCACTGTAACCCGTGAAAAGGCAACGAGATAAATTCTATTTCGGTTACTAATCAGTCAGTTGCCTGGTGGCATGAGTCAGTTGGCTGATGGCATGAGTCAATTGACTGGTGGCATCAGTTAGTTGACTGGTGGCATCAGTTAGTTGACTGGTGGCATCAGTTAGTTGACTGGTGGCATCAGTTAGTTGACTGGTGGCATCAGTCAATTGGCTGGTGGCATCAGTCAATTGACTGGTGGCATCAGTTAGTTGACTGGTGGCATCAGTTAGTTGACTGGTGGCATCAGTTAGTTGACTGGTGGCATGAGTCAGTTGGCTTGACTAGAGATCTATTAAACCTTACCCATCGCATCTCAATAATTTATTGAAGGTAATAAGAATGGAGATAAATAAGTTGACAAGAATTAACCCTTCGTTCAGCAAAAGATGTTCGTAGTTTGTTCAGGTGACTAAATACCATCACTAGAACGATAGGGTTAAAGGGAGAACTAAACATACAGATGTATAAATGAAAATGTATAAAGTATTTTGTATTGTAAAATAGTGTAAATGAAGACAGTACATTCAGGACTCATTTACAGTGCATTCAGGTCTCATTTACAGTGCATTCAGGACTCATTTACAGTGTCAAGCCTCTCTTTTTACAGTGTCCACAGGCCTCTATTTACAGTGGCTCTATTTACAGTATTTTTTATTTACAGTGTCTTCTTTCCATGCTATATTAGATATGGTTCCGTAAGTCATTTTGAAGAGCAATTGATAATAAGATAGTTCTGAGTTCAGTAGCTTAGTAAGATCTATGCTATGATTATGCCCAAGACACTGTAAAATATATTGTACACAACTGTGAGTTAAATTATAAAGCCTATGAGTGAAGAGCTCTCAGCTGACTCCCTTGCTGTGATAAAGGACATCACTAGGATACCAGTACTCCTTTATGGTATCTGATATTTTCTCTGCTATCATTATTACTGGTGCGTTAGTGTTGCCAGACACTAGTGTTGGCATGATTGACGCATCCACTACGCGTAGCCCCGATAGACCGTACACTCTGTGAAAAAATAACAAATTATTGAAGAAGACTCAGGTGAAACATATCAAATTGGCCAACTTACGCAGATTTTTATTTTGAATAATCAAGCAAGCAAACTTACTTGAGTTCAGGATCCACCACGGCATCTGGGTCCCAGTAAGGTCCCATCTTGGTAGTACCCGAAGGGTGGTAAATGGTGGCAGTGTAGTGCCTGGCTAAACATTCCCAGTACTGGTCTGTCCAGAGTTTGAAATGTTCACAGCCAGGCATAGGCATTGCGTGGAACTTTGAACCGTATTTCTGAAAAGCTTTGGTGAAGCCTAAGGCCACGCCTATCTTGATACCTGGTGTAGAAGGCAACCATTAAGCAAAGAATTAGGGGAGAAGGATATGGTTAACAAAGTGTCGATGTTTCCTCACCCTCTATAACAGTCTTGACGTCATGGGGGTGTGTGAGGTAGTTGTGAGTGATGACGGGGTGGTGAAAAGGTGATGCAGACCTCAGAGTGATGTACCCACGAGACTTTGGTCTCAGCAACATGGGGTAAACTGACCATGTATCCTTGTATATAATCGGCTTATAGATACGAGCCCATGTCTGTCATTAGAAAGAGAGCAGGGAAAATTGTTTAAAAAATAAAATAAACGTAATGCACGAGAGAGAAATCTGACATGAAATTTATTTTAAAAACGTTAAACACAATTCAAATTGAAACAAAATGTAGAAAAACAACACCAAGTACTTAAAGGAATAAACCTTTTACTGTCTGCTTGGGTAGAATAAGATAACCAAGGATACAACCAACACCTCCTATCTCTTCACTGGACCTAGAAAGCGAAAGATAGGTACAACAAGAATAGCTGAAGGTGGCTGACATTTTCTGTGGAAGAAATAGAGGAGCTGCTCTTCAACATCAACTGTAAAATCAGCTTTCTTTAAAAAGAATGTTCAATTCTACTTATAGGAGAAGGGCTTAAAGAGGAATTTCTAGCGCTAGAAGTGATTTCATATCGCAGAACGAAATCCAGTACGAAAAAGCAGGTTTTGATGATTTTCCGATTATTTTGAGACAAGCACATGTTGCTCCATAACTGTTTGATGGACTTTTTAAACTTCCATTTCCTTCAACATCTCGATAAGCAGCTTCAATTTAACATCTCATTGAAAGTCAAACATAAAGGTGATATCAAGTCTCTCTAGAATCTAGATCATAAATTTCCAGAGGGTCTCAGTCGTGAGATTAGTTTCAATAAAATTTTCTTAGTCAATTAAACTCTGAATGATTTGCCCTCACGATTTAGACTAACTTGTGATAATGGGGTATTGTTATTGTTATACCACACTTAAGACTCATGAATTAATTTCTTTCGAAAATCAACCGTATATGTTAATTTTTAATTTGTGTCACTTTATATATTTATGTAGTGTCACTTTTAGTTGAAAAGTACTTTCGTAAGTCTTCATTTTATTCCTTATTTCTTAATCAATTTAATGAGCATAAAGTGCCAAAAGTGAATAATAGCTAATACTGTTCAAACATCCCTTCATATATTGTATAGGGGAGAACCGGGTGAGTTCGTACAGCGAGTGAATCCGTACAGGGCCATTACTCAACACCTGTTATGTTCCAACCCGTTCAAACTTGAGTAATCCTATACATTATAATAGCAATTAGTTTGAAACAAGTTACAGCCGAGTGAGTTTGTGGTATGTTCCTTCTGTGAGAGGTCATACATTTTTAGCACTAAAATGTAATTTTCTCACTACTTGAGCTAAGCCATAGCAATTACAATTTACTATCTAGAAACTTTATATCGAATAATAGAATTCATTAGGTTATTTTTTACGTATGTAAACGTTAACTTTTAGTTAAAACTCATTTAATATCTGATGTACTCCATTTTGAAAATAAAATAGTGGTGTGAGGACAGTGGGGTGTCATTGTACAAATATGTACGGGCACATCCTCCTCTGTACAGTTTCACCCCATTATGTATGAATTCACCTCTATATTTATTTTTCAAATATGCCTCGAGTATATACACGTAAAAGAATGAAACGATATTCTTCTTGTGATGTGGAACAGGCATATAACGTCTGGGAAAATGGAACAGCAGTACGTAAAGCTGCTAAATTGTATAAAGTTCATCCGATGACACTGTAAGATGCCACACAGATATCAAGAAATGGTTCAGAATTTGATAAGCATAAATTAGAAAAGAAAGCTTTTACCAGCGAAATAGTAAAGGACGGCGCTTTTCCAGGATATGCTGAGAATAGTTCAAATCATTATCAGCGCAACCAAGTAGACCAAGTAGAAAATGCACCATCCACCGAGCCTACTCCTGTTTCATCATCCACCGAGCCTGCTCCTGCTTCACCATTCACCAAGCCTGCTCCTACTTCACCATCCACCGAGCCTGATCATGCTTCACCATCTATCGAGCCTGCTCTTACTTCACCATCTACCGAGCCTGCTCCTGCTTCACCATCCACCGAGCCTGCTCCTACTTCATTATCAATCGAGCCTGATCTTAGTTTACCGTCCACCGAGCCTGCTCTTACCTCACAATCTACCGAGCCTGCTCCTGCATCACCATCCACCGATCCTTCTCCTACTTCACCATCAATCGAGCCTGATCTTAGTTCACCATCCACCGAGCCTTCTCTTGCTTCACCATAAACCGAACCTTCTCCTGCTTCACCATCCACCGAGCCTGCTCCTACTTCATTATCAATCGAGCCTCATCTTAGTTTACCGTCCACCGAGCCTGCTCTTACCTCACAATCTACCGAGCCTGCTCCTGCATCACCATCCACCGATCCTTCTCCTACTTCACCATCAATCGAGCCTGATCTTAGTTCACCATCCACCGACCCTACTTTTACTTCACCATCTACCGAGTCTGCTCCTTCTTCACCCGCCACCGAGTCTGCTCCTACTTTACCATCCATCGAGCCTTCTCTTACTTCTACCGGGACCGAGGCTTCTCCTATTTTACCATCCACCGAGCCACAACCAGGCCCCTCTAGATCAAATGTTTCATTTTTAGGAACATCTTTGGAAAAAAATCGTCCATTTATAAAGGCTTCTCCTAGAAAGTGCAACAAAAGAGGCAGATAACCAAGAAGGTCAATGATAACAACTGATACCCTAGAAAAAGAGTTACTGAAAGAGAAACAAATTTCAACAAAGAAATACTCAAATTCACCAGTGACAAAGCATAGGCTTACGATGGAAATTGAAGCTCTATAATCTAGTTCGGAAGACATCGGTGATGAAGCATTTTGTCATTTTTTGTTATCTCAAAAGATTTTTAGTCAATTGTAAGGATAAAGAATTCAAAGCTTCCGTAATATTTTCAATACAATATACGAAATTCTTACTGAATTTTACTTTTTCCCTTCTTTCTTTAGTACTGTACGGAATGATACTCTGCTTGTACGAACTCACCCACACTTCCGGGTGAGTTCATACACACGAATATATCTCATTAAAATCGGTATTAATAGAGAACCATAAGGTTTTAACTAATTTAGTTAGTAGTTATAAGTAGTTGAATATCTATAGATATGATTGTGAGTTAGAACAAACTTGTGTCCCGAATAGTTAAGATTCTATAAGCCTTGAAAGGAAAAATGTACGAACTCACCCGGTCCTCCCCTACCATTTATTTATCTATACAATGTGGCCTACCTTCTCCGTGAGACCGTGAACTTTGCGAATTTGTCTTCCTCCATCACTAGCAGGACTGCCCGACACGAAATGGAACTCAATGTCCGGCCAGTCAGGAGTACCGTTCATGTACTTGGTATTGACAAATCCAACTCCTTCAACACCTCCTAGTACCGTCAGAGGACCTACCAAACGAAAGATACAACCGGAAGATAATCAGTATTTAAATGAGCAATGAAATAGATACAAAAATACTGCCTCATTTGACACAATGATCTATGCTATCAGTCATATTCTAGGAGTACTTAAGGTTCTTCTCACCTGATCCAAACATCGCGTATCTGAAGACTGCTGGCAGATTCTCGTACCTATTTTGCACAAGAGAAACCTTTTTGGAAAGTGTGAAGACAATACCACCGATACCTATGTGATCTTGAAGATTGTAACCCACTGGCAGATCTTGAATCACTTTGATCTACAACAAATTACAGAAAAGTTGGTTACAGGAGTACGAAAGAGGGGATGTTTTTATACAAAAAATACCTTTTCACTCTCGCTGGTAGATCATTTGAAAGAGATATTCGTGAATAGTTTTTTATAAAATAATTTATTAGTGTTGCAAATTCTTCATGATTAAAGGAGATTTTCTTTTAGAGCATACAAAATTGATTCAATGATTGATTAATAGTGAAGTGAATAATAGTGCGATTATTTTCTAAAACCAAAATTCTTATTTAACTCGATGATTTGCTCCAACTTAGGAAGAGCAACTATTTTTCATTAGCATTGATAGTTTATTTGATTTAAAAAAATATAGTTTCTTTTAATAGAGACAAGTTAGTTTGTTCTTACCCCATGTTCCTCAAGATGTTTTCTGGGGCCAATACCTGACAGCATGAGCAGTTGGGGCGAGTTTACTGCGCCAGCACTCAGAATGACTTCTTTGCGTGCGTGTACGGTAATCTTCTTACCGTTTCGGATGATCTCTACACCGTACACTCGCTTGGTATAAGCATTCGTCAAAATCTGCAACAGAAACAAAGAATGAAGTATGGTTCATATGGTATGTGAAATATAAAAATACCTCCAGAAGGAGAGACAGTTGCCAGGGCTGAGGTTGAGGTGCGATGTGATAAATCACAATCTTGTAACTATATTTCAAAGAGGTAATATAAACTCAATGTTGCAGGTTTTTAGAGTATTCAAGCTTTCGAATAGCAGTTGTTTATTCATCATCAGGAACAAGAAGTGAAAACCTGGACTAAACCATTAAATTTATGAAAAACTGTAGTATGTTAAATACATATTTTCCACATACGTAAGCAGTAAGCTCTATATCCTATATATAATTAATTGAATTTTCTTTATATAATTTAAAATTCGATTTTGAAATTTCATACACAAAAATTGATTTTTTTTAAGTTATCAACTATTGCTGACAAAATCAATACTAATTAAGAACAGCTCTAAACAGTGTACAAATGGAGAGTGGTGTAGTTTATTCAATTATTCAATACATCTTGTTTCCATTGATAAAAGCGTAAAACTGTTAACGTGTTGCTCGTAACTATTAATTTTTATTCACAGTTCCATACCTTGGTGACGAAAGCGTGCGTAGCAATGTGGAGATTGCGTCTGTTCCTTACTGGTCTGAGGAAAGCTTTGGAGGTGGAGCAGCGAGAGCCCCTACGAATGGTACCCTGAGGGATCATAAATCCTGTGGGGGAAAGAAACTATCAAGCAAAAGCCATTTTTCAAATATAGATGCAATTGAAAATTAATTTATAATTAAAATATACCGCTGACTACCATACTATTTTGAAATCGGGATACTATGAAGTACAAGTGATACCTAAAAACTGATTTCGAAGATTGGATTTTGTAGAAATTCTATAATAGGAGAGTACAAAGTATATGGAATGGCAAATGGGGAAGTTAGGGCATCTAAAGCCCGCTTCACACTTGCGTGTTTTAACAGCGCGAAAATAAAAGCTCTTCTCAAAATGTGTTCACACTTGCGTTTTTTATCGCTTAAGGATAAGAAAAATGCAAGTGTGAAGCGGGCCTTATAGGACTAGAAACATAGTCCATAAAATAAAGAAGTTAGGTCAGGGTTTATGTTTACAAATTAAAAATATTGTACAGTATCGGCCACAAAAATGTTTCCGCTTTTTCGAATACTTGTAAATCATTAGCCAATGGACGAAAAAACTGTATCTTGGTCTCTTTTTCTCCACCTGTTATTGTACTATTAACAGGTAAAAACAATTTTGAACTGATAGACATAGTTTAAGAAGAGGTAAGCAAAGAGTGAGGGTGATTATTTTTGTCATTGCGCAAAGGTTATTCTTAGAGCTAACTTACTAAAAGGCAGTGAATAAAAGGAAAAAATTATAATGCTAGACATTATAATACAGGGTGTTTACACTCATTCCATAGAAACTATTTGCAAATAGAACAACTTCAGTGACATTTTGATCTTATTGAAGTTTTCACTATGAATATTCGTTCTTCACTTGTTAAGGGTTAAGGCCCGCTTCACACTTGCATTTTTAACAGAGCGGAAAAAACTCTTCTTAAAATGAGTCCACACATGCGTTTTTTTATCGCTGAAGTATAAATTTAATGAAATTTTTCTATCATCGATAAAAAAAAACGCAAACAAGCGAAGAACGAATATTCAGAGTGAAAACTTCAATGAGATCAAAATGTCACAGAAGTTGTACAATTTTCAAATAGTTTCAAAGGAAGAAATGTAAGCACACTGTATTATAATGTCTACAATTATTTTTTTTCCTTTTTTATTCACTGCCTTTTAGTAAGTAAAATCACAGAGTTAGCTCTAAGAATAATCTTCGCGCAATGACAAAAATAATCACCCTCACTCTTTGCTTTCCTGTTCTTAAACTACAGGGTGGGGCGTAAGTTTGGAAGCAATTTTTCAATCATTAATATAATTCTTAAAAATAAGTTCCTAAGTAGGTGATAGGGTTTGAACTATAGTAGAGACACTACATTATGACGTGGCAGTGTTATTTTTTACAAAAATTTAGTCAATTCAAAAATGTCAGACAAAAGAGAAGCCATTATTGCTCTACACCGTGCCAAGAAGTCAGATTCCGTCATTTCAAAGACTCTCTCAATAGCGAGATCGACTGTTTGGAAGTGTGTGAAGCGTTTTAATGAGAGAGGAGACTTGACTGATCGTCCAAGAAGTGGTAGACCACGCTCACAACGCACCAAACAACTGATAAAATGTGCCAGAGAAGATCAGGAGGAACCTGAAAAGGTCAATACGATTGTTAGCCAAAACAGCTAATGTGAGTCCCAGAACAATGAGAAGAGTTGTCAAAGAAGACCTAAAGATGTCCTCTTTCACCCTCCAAAAGAGACAGACTCTGTCAGAAGCTGTAAAGAAAAGGAGATTGGAGAGAAGCAAAGCACTTCTGAGAGAATTGAAGTCTGGCACGGCTGGTGAAATTGTTTGGTCTGACGAAAAAAATTTCACAGTGGAAATGGCTCACAACCGGAGGAATGACAGAATAATTGGTAAAAGTGCAAAAGACATCCCATACAACCAAAAAACTGTCCACAGAACCATGAAACCTGCTTCAGTAATGGTCTGGGCCGCCGTTTCAGAAACTTGGAGATCTCCTTTAATTTTTGTGGAACAAGGCGCCAAAATCAATGCTAAATGTTATATTGAGAATATTTTGACGCCAATGTTGGAGTCAGCTAAGGATCACTTCGGTAATGACACTCTATGGACATTTCAGCAAGACGGCGCGACTTCACATACTGCAAATGTCACTCAAAACTGATGCCATGACCATCTTCCACGGTTTTGGTCCAAAGAAATGTGGCCTCCCTGCTCCCCAGATGTTAATCCTATGGACTTTTCGGTATGGTCCATTCTTGAATCAAAGGCCTGTGGTAAATTCCATCGCAGTGTGGATGATTTAAAGCGTTCGCTCCAGAGATCTTGGAAGGAAATTTCACAAGAACAGTTGCGTGCCGCAGTAGAAGGAGTTCGGAGGAGATTTGAGGCTGTTATTAAAAACAAGGGGAGACATTTTGAATAAATTTATGATTTTTGAATTCTTAAAACCCTTATGTAATAATACATAACTGTAAATTATCAAATATATTTTTCGTTGGGTTATAATATGCATTTTCATTTGCTTCCAAACTTACGCCCCACCCTGTATGTCCATCAGTTCAAAAATGTTTTTACTTGTTAATAGTACAATAAGAGGTGGAGAAAAAGAGACCAAGATACAGTTTTTTCGTCCATTGGCTAACGATTTAAAAGTATTGGAAAAAGCGGAAACATTTTTGTGGCCCATACTGTAGAGTAGGGAATTTTTTAAATCTTTTTATTAAATAATAATATTTTCATTTTTACTTTCCAGTATTTTTAACGGATATTCCATTCATGATTTTACACTTAGTTTAGTCAAATTGCAAAAAAAATCATTAATTCAAATTGCAAAACCGGTTTTCAATTTTAATGAAATTCAGTAAAGTATATATATAAAACCATACCGTTTAATTATTAATGCAGTAATGTATTTATTTCCACAATTACATTATGTAGCATAATATATGCAATTAATACACTTCTAAAATCTTGGGTGAAATTTGCTGTACATGGCAGAGGTTAACTTGATATACAGCCTTTTCATTTTTTCGCCTTTATATTAAATTCTTTCTACATTAGAATTATATATATCATTTGTTTCCAACGCAAGGAATAAATATGAATATTTTATAATTTTTTATATATATTAACATATCAGTGATTCCTAACGGGGAATTTTCCAATGACGTAAATTCCTACGGTGAAATGTCCGACGGCGAATTCTCCGGCCACGCATATTCATAGTCCAGTTGCAAGGTGTCATATTATAGAGTTAAAGCACGATTGGTGAGGGCACTAGCTGAGACAATGATACAGGATGTGTAAATACAATTCAAAATTTAAATAATAGGAATATTACAATAATGAAATACTTCGATGGAATCATTTGGAAGGATATGCAGAACCAAAGTAACATTTCGAAATTGCCACCTCTTGTTTTGTTCTTTTTCTTTGAAACAAATATGATGTACTACTTCTTCTGTCTACTTTGAGAATGAATATGATGTACTACTTCTTCTGTACTACTTTGAGAATAAATATGATGCACTACTTCTTCTGTACTACTTTGAGAATAAATATGATGCACTTACTTCTTCTGTCTACTTTGAGAATAAATATGATGCACTTACTTCTTCTGTACTACTTTGAGAATAAATATGATGTACTACTTCTTCTGTCTACTTTGAGAATAAATATGATGTACTACTTCTTCTGTCTACTTTGAGAATAAATATGATGTACTACTTCTTTTGTCTACTTTGAGAATAAATATGATGTACTACTTCTTCTGTACTACTTTGAGAATAAATATGATGTACTATTTCTTTTGTCTACTTTGAGAATAAATATGATGCACTACTTCTTCTGTACTACTTCTTCTGTACTACTTTGAGAATAAATATGATGTACTACTTCTTCTGTACTACTTTGAGAATAAATATGATGTACTTACTTCTTCTGTCTACTTTGAGAATAAATATGATGTACTACTTCTTCTGTACTACTTTGAGAATAAATATGATGCACTACTTCTTCTGTACTACTTTGAGAATAAATATGATGCACTTACTTCTTCTCTACTACTTTGAGAATAAATATGATGTACTACTTCTTTTGTACTACTTTGAGAATAAATATGATGTACTACTTCTTCTGTCTACTTTGAGAATAAATATGATGTACTACTTCTTCTGTCTACTTTGAGAATAAATATGATGTACTACTTCTTTTGTCTACTTTGAGAATAAATATGATGTTCTACTTCTTCTGTACTACTTTGAGAATAAATATGATGTACTACTTCTTTTGTCTACTTTGAGAATAAATATGATGTACTACTTCTTCTGTACTACTTTGAGAATAATTATGATGTACTACTTCTTCTGTCTACTTTGAGAATAAATATGATGTACTACTTCTTCTGTACTACTTTGAGAATAAATATGATGTACTTACTTCTTCTGTCTACTTTGAGAATAAATATGATGCACTACTTCTTCTGTACTACTTTGAGAATAAATATGATGTACTACTTCTTCTGTCTACTTTGAGAATAAATATGATATACTACTTCTTCTGTACTACTTTGAGAATAAATATGATGTACTACTTCTTCTGTTTACTTTGAGAATAAATATGATGTACTACGTACTTCTTTTGTCTACTTTGAGAATAAATATGATGTACTACTTCTTCTGTACTACTTTGAGAATAAATATGATGCACTACTTCTGTACTACTTTGAGAATAAATATGATGCACTTAATTACTTCTTCGGTCTACTTTGAACTTAAATATGATGTACTACTTTTTCTTTTCTACTTTTTCTGTACTACTTTGAAACCGCATATGATGTACTTGTTCCAACCATAAGTCCACAATTGACTCTATGAAACTTCACTTACCAAGATCAATTATATAATATATTGTAAACACGGATTATAACTTTTCTGCATCAATGAGCTTTGTCACCGACTGGTCATGGATTCACTTTCCATTCTGACTGCTTCTTCGAAATATCTTTGTTTATTTTCCTTTAGGCGGTTGTGATATGACCTTTGGTTCTGAAGAAAACGTTAAATTCCATAACAAAAGAAAAAAGTTGTCTAGTAGATAATTAATATTCGACACTGCAAGCTTACCATTGAAATTAATATTGATTGCATTTCAGAAGTGTTTTGTTTCATAGTGCGAGATATTAATCCTCTCACTCTCATTAAGTTTATTTGTAGACAAAAGAAAAACATTTTCAAATGAAACTAATGCTCCGCTTAACAAGGAACAAACAATGACAGTCAGAAACTTTGCTGTAATCCAGAAAGATTACTTTCACATGTGAAAACATAGGTAAATTGAAGACAAAATTAGCCCTAATAAGTACTTACTTTTATTTTTGATGGATAAAAGTAAATAATGATTAGTGTAGAAATGTTTAATTATCACTCAGAATTCGTTATAATAATCTGCAACTGATAACGTCCCAGCAGATATGTCTCAATCGATATGATATCGGTAGCGCATGCCGTTAATTGATATAAAATACACTTAAATTAGACATCTAACTGAATGTATCTATCTTATTTGACTGTTTAGAGATCTAATTTATTTCTACCGTCAGTATCTAAGTTATTTAATGCATACCTGGTGTCAATTTCATTGCATATTAACTTCAAAAAATATTCGAGTGTCACAGAGTCGCTTATCAAATCAAACCTGAATCGATTCAATCTTCATCCAGAAAGGCAGAGCGGTTAGCGTTACAGACTACAAGACACGAGGATGAGAATTCGAGTCCAAGACATCACCACTTCACGTACATTACACTAAATGTAATGAAGTAAAATCTGGTAATAAATGCTGTTCGGTATTTTAAATGTCTTCTGGAGATAAATTTTTAATTTAGATACAGATATATTAGACATCGTATTTGCTGTCTATTTCATTACTAAAACTCTTTCGTTTTGGTAACTTTTATATTCATAATAGTGTTGCATCGCTAATCTAAAATGTATCTGAACGATGTAGATGTTTCTTTAAGTTTACTATTTTAGAAACAATGAATGAAATTTGGTCTCATCATTTAGAAAAGAGTATTTATACAGTATATAATAATCCATTGAAGCAGTTAATTAATATTTTCAATTTAGATTTGTATATTATATCGCCTTGCTGTCTACTTATTCCATTGCTTAAACGCTTTCGTTTAGTTTGCTCTTTTATTTAGTTAAGTGCTGCAAGTACTATTTTAAAATGAATCTAAACGACACAGAGGGATCTATTTTGTTACTTTTTCGACATCAAAAGTGAGAGCACGTGGTATCGTGTACAAATATAATTGTCACGACCATATTTGCTGGGATGGATCAGTCGAGCAGTTGAACCTACTACATCGGTTACTGAAAATAGTCTTTACCGAAAGTGATATGTAATTTCTAAACTGCATAGTGCATATACTAATCTGAAATAGATTATTCACCTTAAGTAATATATACTTAATCCCAATGGTTTTCAGATCCAATTTTTTTTTTTGGGACTAATTAACTAAATGGAGTCGGGGAACAATCTTTTGAAATATTTAAACTACATCAGAAGGTTTTTATGAAGAAGAAAGAGTGGTGAATAAGATGAAGGATAACCCAAGCAACACAAGTTAATGGGGCCCATGTGGGCACTAGGTTGTTAAATCGTATTGGTACTGTGTGGTTTTCGCAAAATGGGCCAACATGGTGACAACATGGGCTGCTATATTGAAACAATCTTGACCAAAATGTTGCCAATATGTTAATCAAGTTTCATCCATATAATGTTGATACGCTATATATTAATCAGGTTGGGCCAATATGACAATTCAATGGGACGGATCCGCCACATTGAACCAACCTTCTCCCAAGGTAACATAATATGAGAATGGAAAACCATATTATCCCCATGTAACTTCTAGGCTACTTTTCAGACTGCCATCTCTTGCCCATATAACCATCTAGTACTCATATTCACACAATGTGTCATGGTTGCTTGGGAAATAAGAGTCCATATATACTGTAAATCCAAATAGTCTCGCCTATTTGAGTCAGTTTTCAATGTGAAGTGTTTTGTGAAAACTATGGCTATGCTATTAATTAAATATTAATATCTGTATTTTTTCTATTTGAGCTGTTGAACTGGAACTTGACCGGTATTGGCTTTTCAGTGCCAACGGCTTCACCCGCACCTTCTTCCGATAACCTTAAGCAGGGCCGTCACCCCACCAGCTGTTCCACACTCCTCATCCCTCCCCCACCTAAAACCCCACGCCTCCTCCAAAAAAGCACACACTCTCCAAGTGTCATGCTCCCCAAAGCACATCACCTCCCCCATCGTCTGTATCCCATGTTGCTCTCTCACCGCCTCCAGACTCGGACACTTCAGGTACAAAATGCTCCAGAGTCTCCTCAACAGCTTCCACATCCCCCCAGTGCCTCATCCTCCAACTCAGTCTCAACGTATTACTCCTCACTCAAACAGCATCCTAAATCCCCAACTATTATCATAAAATTCTCCTCTAATCCTCTCCTTCTCCCTATAATACCCCAAGGTTGACTTTTCCTCAATCTCCATCTTCCATGCTCCCACTCATTCATCAATCCCTCAACTCGGCTAGTGCTCATCTCCTCCAGCTGCCCCCAATCCACACCCACCTCCTGCATGTATTCATCCACCATCCTCATCCACGGATCACGTCTCTCCTCAACCCCCATCTCCTCAATCTCCCTTCTCAACACCACACTCCCCTACCTCATCATATGCTTGGCAAACTTCAACTTCTCTTTCATGTCCCTGGCATGCACAGAGGAGCACCTTACTTCCCCTTGAAGAGTCACTATGGGTATTCTTGAGGAGCTGCCATTACCTTTCTCCATACTCCATTCTCTATTGTCTGCATTCTAATCTTTTCACTTCTTCTCCACACTAGCACTCTACCTGCACTCAGGAAACTAGGCAGCAAGACCCCCTTCCAAGAAGTCTTTCCCACCAGCAACCTATCATATAACCTCCCAACAACTGTATGTGTCAAGATTGCGTTCTCTCCGCCTTCTCAATCCTCTCCTTCTTACACTCACCAAAAGAATCTCTCTTAGCAGTCACCAACACCCAAAGGTATCTCCTCAACCTCTCCACCCTCTCCCCCGTTGAAAACCATACATATGCTCTTTTCTCTATTAATCCGAATTACACAGCTCACTGCACCCGCCTCCAGCACCTCAACCATCCTTCCCACCTCCTGAACACTCCTTCCCTGCAGTAGACCATCATCTGCATAAAAGAGAACTGGCCAACTGACTCCTCTTTTCTGTATCCCATACCACTCCTCAACAGCCTCTCAATGATCATCCCCACAACCATTACAAATACCTGTGGAGAACCAGTGCAACATTGCCTGATCCCACTACCAACTTCTGTCTCTGCTGTAGTCTTCATTAAATTCTCTATAACGGTATAGGCAGGTGACGGTGGAAGAATGGATAGCCCTATAGACCAAGTATGGTCTAACAGGGCTTGATTTTTTGAAATGTGCAGATTGATATTAGTTTGATTATTTTTCTTTTGTAAATTTGGTGAATCTGTATATTTTTAGATCTCAATAATGTTATTATTATCATACGTGTAATAAATCAAATTTTAAGTTTTAGTCAAACTCTATTTTTTATCCACATATAGATACAATAATGTACTAACTCAAGTTAAGGTACATTTTCTTGTGGGTCACTCTTTATACGTATATAATAAATGATTGGTTATATTTTATTTGTCTCGGTTAGGATTGTCACTTGTGATTTACTAGTATTGAAATAATGGTTTGCATGATATTCTTCTACTATTGATTTAACAATGGTTTTGTAAATGTTATTCGGGAGGAGACTTACTTCAATACTTCTTTACCTTCAATATGAAGGTAAAGGCCCACCAACAGCCGGTCAAATGCAAACTATAGGTATTGTATTGCCGTCTCGACCAGACATTTCAAAATGTCATTGAGTGATACTCTAGAGATAATGTGTTTGATATGCATTAAATGATAATGTTTGATATGCATCAGTTGTGCCAAGTAGCCACGTATCAATTACACTCACTTTCGAGAGTGTAATTAAACGTATTAACAGAGCTCTGGTAAGTAAATCGTAGGTACTTACCAGTCTGGTGCTGCGCATTGTAGTCTCTGTTTGGGTAACCCATCTCAACACCAGCTTCTATGAAGGCAGTCGCTAAAGGGGTGCGCCAAGGAGACTCTTGCACTGTCAGATAGCCACCCTTGCTGTGGTATCTCTCTGTAACAATACAAGAAACATGTAATTTAATGAATTAGATGAATGCGTGATATCACGATCTTAAGGAAATTCTTTTGTTGAAATAAGAATCAGTCTTAAGATACACACGATTTAATTCTACTCTGAATAGTAAGTAACTCTCAAAGACGAAATTATTAGGCCGGAATATTTCAGTTACAGGTAAAGCTCATACAACGACAGTAATACAGTATATGAACCTGAAAAGAGGTCGCTATACCGATCTAGCGTTCGCTGTACGTAAGGTAACCTAATTAGTCCAGTTGGGGGTTGAAATTTTGTAAGTTAATGAAACGCTAAAGAAGGTAAACATTGAACAATCCTAGATTATTATTAAATAAAAAATTTAATGAAAATCTCATAATATTTGTATAACTCGTTCATATAAATGTACGAAATAATAAGGTAGATTAAATAAAAAAATATATGTTAGGATTTAGCAACTAAATAGATATATGAATTGCCATAAAATATAGGATAGTTACACCTCTTTTTACTTTCTATAGAACTTTTCTGATCAAAGAAAATGTATTGGGAAAGGCTAACAAAATCAAATTAATGAAAATCTGAAAAACAATATATTAAGTGTTGATTTTAAGTTGTAATACCTTGAATATAATCTATGTTTGATTGATAGATAAATAGTATATTTGTTCATTTAAAAAGGTCGTTGTAGGAACTGCATGGGGCTAATAATTTTTGTCGGAGAAAGATCGTCCGCAATACTAGCTTTACCTGTAGGTACTCCAAAAAAGTAATGTCTTACTGTTTTTAAGGATGTAGGGATTCCGGTTATCCTCAGATTTGAGAAAATATTTTAGGATGCTGTCGTAACCCCATCCTGGGTTTCCCGCTCTCTCCCACTCATCGTAGTCCTTTCTGTTTCCCCTGACGTAGAGCATGTAGTTAAGCACTGAAGAACCACCAAGAACCTTCCCTCTCGGCCAGTTGCAGCGCTAGAGGAGAACAAAGTAAAAGTTATCGCTTAGAACTCAGTTGGAATAGAAATTAATTGGGAGTAAAGAGAGCCTAATTGACAGGTTATACATACTACAAAAAAAAAGAGTAGTTAATATTAATCACGGATCTATACAAAGAGTTTCACCACAGATCAATGCAAAGGGTTTCACCACGGATCAATGTAAAGGGTTTCACCACAGATCAATGCAAAGGGTTTCACCACAGATCAATGCAAAGGGTTTCACCACGGATCAATGTAAAGGGTCTCACCACAGATCAATGCAAAGGGTTTCACCACAGATCAATGCAAAGGGTTTCACCACGGATCAATGTAAAGGGTTTCACCACGGATCAATGTAAAGGGTTTCACCACGGATCAATGTAAAGGGTTTCACCACGGATCAATGTAAAGGGTTTCACCACGGATCAATGTAAAGGGTTTCACCACAGATCAATGCAAAGGGTTTCATCACGGATCAATGTAAAGGGTTTCACTACGGATCAATGCAAAGAGTTTCACCACAGATCAATGTAAAGGGTTTCACTACGGATCAATGTAAAGGGTTTCACCACGGATCAATGCAAAGGGTTTCACCACGGATCAATGCAAAGGGTTTCACCACGGATCAATGCAAAGGGTTTCACCACGGATCAATGCAAAGGGTTTCACCACGGATCAATGCAAACTATAAAGTGAGAGGGCGTTGCTATTGATAAGTACAGAAGGTTTAATTTATCTTTAACATAAAAATGCTACATTGAAGGATAAAAAACACGTGGCATATCATTAAATAGATTGTATTATTGCTGCATCTATCCTTAAGTAGACTTCGTGAACATTAAAGATGAATTGAAACTAGATTATGAGTTAATTGATAAATCTTCATTTTTTATTCCTTACAATTCGTATTGCAATATACTGAAGTAATTATGCAAAATGAAAAGAGTTCTTTTAAAATTCAGGGTTTCCCATCCTAGGTTGCATGTACCCCTGGGGTACATTTTGTTATATAATATAAAAAAGTATATTTGAATATAAAAAGGTTTGAGGTTTCAGTAAAAGAAGACAAAAAATAAGTTTATAACTTTATTTTTTTTGAGAGTAACATATATGTATATACAATTATACATATCAATAATATTTTAATAAAATTTCGTTGAATATCAATATCAAGTGATTATCACGTTATTATCAGTCATGGTGCAATATATTATAAAGAGTTGATATAATTAGTATCAGACACGGTTTAGTTTGATACGGACATGCATAATGCCTTGTTCTTTTGAAAGCGTAAAGGAAATGTAGTTATGTTATATGTATTAAAATGGTAAGGGAAAGGTTAAACCTGATTTAAATAATATTCATTTGAGAAAAATTCAATTCAATTTAATTGTGAAGTAGTTATATAAATATTTCATAAGAAGAGCAATGCTTCGTTATCGAGACTCCCTGATTCTAGGGTAATTTCCCCCTTAAATTACCCTAAATTCAGGGTAATAATTTCTCGATAATGAAGAATTTTTTACATTTTGTTATTCCTAAAATTTGTAGATTTTTTATGCAAGTTGTCCAATTTTGTCGGAACTGAAATGAAACACCCTGTATAGATTCTAAGAAAAATTAGTTGTACGATTTTTACCCAATGAAAACTACGAGGAATTAACTAATTATTGGAATTTTTAAAACTGAAAATTCATTTGAAAACAAGATTATTATTAATTCGAAATTTTTTGTAAATGAAAATAAATAGCAAAAGACTAGCAAAAACTATTATTAGTTATAAACTTATGGTAATTCAGCTATAACGGATTGATGGAAGAAATGAGATCGTGAGTTGAAGGGAGTCAAGAGAAGGAAGAGTAACGAAATTGAAGCATATTGTGTATACAGGCAGGCCCCGCTTTTATTACACCCCGCTTTTATAAACGTGGTAATAATTGTGAGGCATGTTTTGATGATATAACCGTGCGTAGAAATTGAAAACGGATACCTTTTTTAATGTAATTGTTTCACGGTAGCTACAATAAACAACAATGAGATGAGGTTATTAGAAGCAATTGGTTCAGAAATTCAACATGCCCCATTTTAGGGTAAGTTCCATGTAATTGCACGGTTCTATATTTTCAGACACGTAAAAATCTATATATAATAATTATTATTTAACTTTTATTTCAATTGGTATCCATGATAACAATCAGATTAGAAGTTAAATAATAATTATAAAATTTTCTTTTCTTACGTGTCCGAAATTGTAGAATCAACTTATAATAATTTAAAGATATGTTATTTTATACCCTACTACCTAAAATATTTCATAGAGTATAAAATTGCTGTTTGTTAAATGTAGCACAATCATATAAATCTAAGTATCTATTAATTACTCACTTATACTGAGTGATTTTTAAAACCTTTAACAAATTCACTACTTTGAACTTTCATCACAGAGCATCAACTAATTCTGACAGCAAACACTGGAACACTGTTTATTAAACAAACTTTAAATGTAATTTTCTTTCATTATAACTCATAGAAAATGAAACGTTTATCAAAGAGTAACAATTATGTAGATCTAGTGACTTATCTCAGTCTCATTACCATTTGGCAATAAGACTGAGTCGTTATTCGGTAATAAAAGCATGGCCTGCCCGTATTATATAGCCAACATATATAGGGTTTTGAAACAGGTCAAATAAAATTAAAATTTAGATGTAGATGATTATCTTCACACATTTATTGAATTGTAATTTTCCAACAGCAACATACATCCATTACTAGAACTTTCAAATATATCTGACCTAGTAATAGTTTTTTAGTGAACTATATAAGAACCAGTTTACTGCTCATCTCAATCACACTTCCTTTCAATGCTCACACTTCCATGCTCTGTAGAGGACCGTTCACACGATATGGTTTTCTAAGTCTTTCCACCAGACTTTTTGCTAAGCTCCTCCTACTTTTTCCACAGGAATATAAGAAAAATCTATATAATTATTATTTATTTTAGTTACTATTTATCAGTCGACGGAACCTTGCAGTAGTCACAAACTTTGTGTTAACACAGGGCATAATAGGTCAGTAGTAAGTTCCAGGGTCAGATTGGTGCATGACCTATACGTTAAGACCCATTTTCCGAAAACTGTGAGTGTCTGGTATTGTGTATTTTCCCCATAGTTATTAGGAATTAAAATACTGTCATCAAAGTGGATCATAATAGCTTAAGATTACAGCATTCACAAGAACATACCAAACACAAGATATGAAAATAAAGCAATTGGATGAGATAGTAACTACTAATTGGGTACAATTTTTAAATATGTTTTCTATACACAAAATTGTGTTGTCATTTGTTAAACATTTTTCTGACATCTCTGTGACAAAACGGAGTCTGAGATATTTTGAGTATGGGTGTTTGTGCCTTTCCCTGGTAATTGGGTTACATAGGGTTAGAGGTTAACAGAGGGTTAGAGGTTAAAGGTTAACATAGGGTTAGAAGTTAAGATGGCTTGGAGAAATCACTCATCTACCCCATATATAATTGTGGTAAGAAGTAGATGAGAGAGAGAGCTGCAAAAGATATAGAATGACAAAAAAAATAGCATTGGGGTTAAAACTATTATCCCTATTTAAAATATAAATGCCTAAATTAAAATTAAAATATTTAATATAACTTATTTTCAAATCTATCTGTAAACACATTCCTATTATCTAATTAAAAAATAATACAAAAAGCTGCATTAGTATTCACATTTCCTCCTCTCACTCCCCCAAATAGTGATATCTTTAAGTACATAGAAAGTACAGGCAATGGTACTTAGTGAGTACAGATTAGATGTGGTGGGTAATTACACTCTGTCAAAATTTCATCCAATTAATGTGTGCGGTTCTTTAATTACATTTCTGTTATTATTATATTGATTACCTATGAACATTTACTATTCTACTAACATTTCGAAAGTGAATTCTTTTGTCTAACCAAACAATGTGCACAATAGCATTTTTTTCTCTATTCAATTTTCTAATTACTTTCGAAAGATGAAATATTAATTTATTTTATTATTAGATGACACACTTGTAAGATGTAATTTAATTCTAATTACGATGGCGTAATTATCACTCACTACCAATAAGTAGGTGTGGAATATAACAATTTAGTGGTCATTATTTATAATGGAACTTAATATCATTTTCAAATACTAGTTATAGTTTTTTCAATGTAATATTTCGCAATAAAATATATTGATTCACTATGGGACAATTTAGTGTAGATCTGCAATGACATTTCACGGCCCTGTATCTCCTACTTACTGGCAGTAGTCAAACTGAAGGTCAAAGGTCAAAGATCTAACTACCATATTGAGAATTTTCCTTAATCACATCAAGTAAATGATTTATTCACTACTCATATTTACAACTAAATGTACAAAACCTTCATTTAATACTAATTATCTCTGATATTCATTGACTTTTTTAAATTATATTTTTTTTTGTAAAATGTGCAAGAAATAAGGTCAATTTTTCATTTGTATTCATTAATTACAAATTACACCCGGCTAACATTTAAAGTTTGTTTCAAGAAAATTGATTTGTTATTGAAGAATAAGAAGCAATTTTAGTGTCAGTATCGACTGTCCATATTTTACAAATTTTGACATTTAATTTTTTTTAAAGTTTAGCGAATACACCGAGTTCCCATTTGAAGTTCGTTCCAATTAAATGGGTTCACCATTGTTAGTTCACCATTACACTTTTCCAAAATCAACAGCCACAACAAGTTCTGCAGCCCATGGAAATATTTCAAGTGGCAATGGGGCACATATTATATTATAAGGTTGGACATTGGACATGGTATATACCTAATATAATAGATCATTTTCCCTATTTGCTCCTTGTTTTCTGCCATCATGAACACTCTATGGCCTATAAACAATAATTTTTAGGATATTATTGTAATATATAGGTAAAAAAAAGCATACTAGACAATAATAAATTAGAAAATGTTAATTTTCAGTTTATTCAAAAAATATAAATAAAATGGAAATTGTGCATAAATAATATAAGCGCGTAAATGTGCTATAATGTATGAAAAAGTTTATCGGATTGTTTTATCCTTTATGCCATAAGGTGCCATATATGTCCCCTTTCAAGTGATGAACTTCGCACGTCTTTTTAAATGTTTTCCTTAAACGATCGGATAAATTCTCAAATAATATAACACATTTTGTGTACGCTTACATTAGTGTTTATTTTTATGAACATGACCTACAATGCCACCCTAAAGCCGGGTTTCCACTGAGGCAACACAGGCAACATGTAGCATGCGACTTTAAACAGAGACACGAAGCGTGCAGCAAGGCAACAGTTTCGTTGCTTGTAGCATGCTACATGCTCTGTGGCCTGTTGCTTGCCGCAAGACCAATTCAATCAGTTCAACAAAAGCGAAACCAGTTTGCAAACTTTGAGCGCCAATGCGATCAACTGAAACATGGAATAGAGGTTTCGGAAAATACTCATGTGAAAATAGTGAAATATTATCTGGTGGATAAGAGATCTTCATTTATATAAGTCCTTTTCATTTTGTTTGATATTTAATGTTATAATTTAAATGTATTATTAACAATATAAATTTTTTGCATAATGAATTTTACATATCTTCATTATAAGAGTTTTCTCTATATAATGATATAAATATATGAAAAAAATATTTAGTTAAATTATTTACTTCATTAAGTTATTTAAATAATAAATTATGTGTTATTTATACTCCATACTGTGACTATACATAATCTCTAACGTTTTTATATTCGCAAATACTGTAGTATGTCATTGACAATTTTCTAATCTAAAATTTTATAGAAAGAAAATGCGACATTGTTTGGTATAATTGATGTAATATTTTGCCATCAATACTATAAAAATTCTCTTCGTTGCCTGCAACAAAAATCCTTCCCACCGGTGTTTGGAAACCGTTCAACGCTAGGCAACAATCTAAACCTTGCCGTTTGCTGCAGGCAACAGTGCAACGTGTAACCACGTGCAGCATGCTACGAAGCTGCGTGCTACACGTTGCCTTCCGTTGAACTGGTTGAATTACATTTTGCCTGTGCGGCAATGTAGAATGCTTCGTGTTGCCATAATAATGCCTCAGTGAAATTCCGGCTTTACATAATGAAAGTCAGGCATCAACTAGTTAAAACAAATTTCTCACGCCGTAGAAACTGGTTCATGCAAAGACATGTTAGTTTTGTGGAAGATAAACAGTATTAATGGGGAGGACGATTTCTAGATATTTAATCCATTTCTCATAACAATAAAATGAAAATATTTTCTAAAATGTGTTGCTGAACAAAATTGATTTAGTCTTGATATCGTACAAGCCTCTTGCGACCTGAACGACATTTGATAAAATTTAAACTTGTGCCTTCCGTTTGTACTTAAATATATTTCTCTAGATTGTCAAGATTTTATAAAAAAGAATTCTCTTTGAATGTTTTTTTTTAATCTGAAAATAAATCTGTTTTACTAATTAGGTTACTGTCTAATAACGATATTTTTAATGTTTGAAATTTCTTCATTCTCCGTTTTCTGACGATTTGCACTAAGTTATTTTCACCACCCATCATTTGAATAGGCATTATATTCACAAAAAAAATTAACACTTTATTTAAATTTAACTGATGGAGAAGGGTTTGAAGGGACCGTACTTGGGAAAATCACCTAATTTTATCATTTTTATTTATTTCGTAAACAGTTACCAAGTACCCTTCCAGATGTTTGAGTGAAATATCAGAGCTCTAGTGCGACTATAACCCACTGGTGGGAGAGAGAAAGGGCGAGAATTGGGACGGCGCTAGACGGTTTGCACACCCATTAGACACTAATAATTCGTAATAATTAATTATCTCGCCTTATCTGGTAGTAGTTCTTGCTGCTTAGATTATACACAATAGCGATTGGCAGATATACGGTTTGGTCACACTCGATATCTCATAAGGACAGGATGTCGCGTGTCACAGCCCAGCCAGCTACATTCCAACTTTGAATGCATTTTAATGGCACTTCTCTAAACCGAAAAATCTTGGTATTCAAAAGCCTAAGGCTTCTACAGTTTTCAAGCTACGACATTGGAGTTTTTTTAATTCGATTCATCAGGAAATTATCTAGAGCTGTGGGACCTTGTTTTTTTCCGATTTTCGATTATTTTTCGAGATATTAAATTTTGAAAAAAAATCACGAAAAAATAAATATTACGAAAAATAATTCGAAAATCAAAAAAAAAGCTCCTACAGCTCTAGAAAATTTCCTTGGGAATCGAATGCAAAAAATCCCAATACCGTAGCTTCAAAATGGTAGGAGCCTTAGGCTTTTTTGGAAAGGGGTCGAAATACGTTCGAAATTCGAATAACTCGTTTTCTATTGGTCTAATCGAAAAAATGCCATGAACAAAAACGATAGAAAATTCAATTTTACAAAATGGCTCTATGTTTCAGAACCTTAGCTTCATTGATAAAAAGTTTTCAAAAACCATGAACTCAACAAACAAAAGGATACCAGAAAGAAAAAGTACTTCCAATTGTTATTGAAATATACTAATTTGAAGTTTGGTTCCGTTATTTTTGGGACATCTTGTATACAAGCAAAAATCTCTTAGAATTCAGGTAAATCGGTCCGTAAATAAAAAAAGATTGTTTCCAACCTACAGCACAAATTATTGTGAATTTAAAATAAAAAGGATTTTTTTTATTGTTTAATATGTTTTCTTTCCATATTAAACTCGATTTTACTCACTCAAATTAATTCGAGACATAAACGGTTAAGGAAAATAACTAAAAAACGCCAAAAATACATCACTTGCCTAAGGTATGCTAATTTAGGAAGAACTCATTCGAGCAACTTATTTCAGATTTTTCAATTTATTTAACAAATGGACTGAAGCTAGAGTTTTAAAATGACTATGATGAGGTTTATTTTGGTATTGGCAGACACTGTCACCATTACAAATATTGACACACTGCTTCTAATGACTGCTAAGCTAATGTTTCTCACCAAAGATCAAAATCAGCGATAATATCGAATGAAGTGAGCCTTACGACTTGCAGAGTTGGCACTATTATGTGATAGTTAGGCACAATAGTGAGTACTGTGACTGTACACAGCATGTGCCTTTGCATGACACTGTGTAAGGGCATTGTGTGTTAGAGTATTTGGTCATGTGTTTGGTTATAAGAAAAGAAAAGCTATTGGAATTGGGGAAAAGAATTTCCTGGAAATGCATTGGTAGTTGAAGAGTCAAACACTGTCTGGTACATTTTTCTCAGCGCATTCACAGGTTAGGATAACAGGGACAATAGATATAATGATCTCTATATCTATGGGAGAGTCTAGCTTTTAATATATATTGTATCAATTTCAATTGTAGTACAGGCAGGCCCCGCTTTTATAAAAGCTATAATAATTGCGAGGCATGTCTCGATGTTATTAAAGTTAGTACTTGTAAATGGAGACAATTTTTTGAGGTGATTATTTCACGGTCACTACACTAACAATCAATATTATGATTCAGACGAGGTTATTAGAAGCTATAGGTTCAGAAATTAGTTTTTTATGGAAGAAGAAATTTAACAGTGATTATATACTGTATATAATACATACAGGATAGATAGTTCTCTAGCAATTTATTAGGAGATTCTGCACATTCAACACGCTTACATTACGCCAGGATAATAAGAGCGAGGTATGGCTCAATTCATTATTAAATAATAGCTTTTGAAATATTTCATTTCTATGAAATAAAATAATTCTGTTCTTATTGTAATGATTGAAAGCTCTGTGATAAAAGTTCAAAGTAGCGAATGAATTAAAAGTAGTAAGGAGTTAATTGTATACATTAATTTTTTATATATTTTTTTTCATTTATAGTTAATATAACCTGAGTCAATACCTCGCTTTTGAATTTGAAAGTCTGAATTTGAAATAAGTCTGAGTCGCGATTTTGGTAATAAAAGTGGGGCACACCTGTATTTGTATTATTGTTATTATAAATTAATGGTAATCTTGTTATTCGCATAACTCAAAAAGGTTTTAATCAAATGACCTGATATTTGTCCAGGAGCCATTTGGTTAGATTTTGGTTGAGCGAACAGGTCTAAATCAAGGTCACGATAAGGACAAATTGATTGAAGCAGCGGCGAAGGTGTGCGCTCTACGAGTGCTTTCTCTTGTTTTATTTCATTTTTAACCTTCAAAATGACCATCATAAGATTAAATAAGTTTGTAACAACTCTCTGCCAAATCCTAATTTCCTAATTGTGCGATTTTAGATGGCACAGTTCGAACTACTTTCTTTTTCAAATTACCAAAGAAGAAAGTCTAAGGCGGGACAGAAAAAATCAGGTGACTTTGTTTGGCAAGGAAAAAGTATCCGTTGGTAAATCGTGCCTTCAACTCTAGTGATGCGAGACGTGGGCGTAGCCTCCTCTTGCTGATGGAGTAATAATAATGAATGAAAAACTTCTTTGAGAACATAATGGATACCAAATAAATTTTATATTTTGCCTTTTTTATCTGATCATTTTCAGCCTTAAAATCAAAATAGTTTTCAAACTTCAGCGCTTATAAATCGGCTTCTATTATTACTGGACAATCCTCCACTAAGAAAAATAAACAACTCCAACTGAAGTACCCAGGTGTCTCGAGTTTTCTCTATGGCAGTGGTTCTCGAAGTATTTTTCTCGCACACCCCTAATTGCTTTTCTCAGTCACCCTCTACATTTGCATCGTATTCCAATTAAATAGATTGAAAAGCTACATTTATTATATATTTGGTCATTATATGAATTTTGAAAATGGCAATTATACTCACGTATATTCTGCATGATATTAACAGCAAGAACCGAACTTATAAGTACCATATACATTATACAACAGCCATACCAGGCACCCCCTATAAACATTCCAGGCCATAAAGGGGTGCCGGGTACCTCACGTTAAGAACCACTATGTCTATGGCTTCGGCTCTAAAGCGAGATGCTTGAAAGTGCATCAGTCCGATGCACTTTAGTGTATCAGCTATAAATCTGTTAATTAAAATGATGAGGAAATTATTCTCATCATTTTAGCAAAGGATAATTTGAGACATAAAGTGCATCGAACTGATGCACTTTGAAGCTCTTGAAACACCCAAGTGCATCCAAACTATAGTTTGATGCACTAAAGTGTGTCGCTTTGGAGACAGCCATAGGGTAAACTCGAAGCAAATGGGTGCATCAGAATTTTTCTGAGTACATGGCCACCTTAGTACAAAGAAGATAGTAAACATACGATAGTTGATGATGCAATATTCATTGTTAGGTCCAGGTTTAGCAACTTCTTCCTGATGATGAATAGACATCTTTCTATTCGAAAGCTTGAAACCAAAAAGTACTTTCATCGTGTAGTGTTTTGTTATATTATTTAAATATCATTCTTATTATCTTTTACCTAGGAGAGGATGCTGTTAGTTACGTGTCGTGTTGACATTATTAAGTTTAGTTTTCAAGAGTACACCGTAAGAATAGTACGTTTTCTGTTTCTCTCTTATACTTTATGATTGAATATTTTGAGATACATATAACAAATGGCGACGAGGATGGGATTAACATCTGCTAAGACGGTATAGTTATCTACCTACCTGTTTTGTTAAATAAGTTTCGCCACGGAAGTTATATAAAGCACATTGCATACCATGGCGTCAGTCTACAAGATAGGCGAATTTAAAAGCCTGAAGAATTGTCAATTGACATGTATTTAGCCCTGTTTGAAGCGCACATGACTTCAAATGTATTAAGAGAATAAAAATTTCTGTTTGTGTCATTAGGACCAAAAACATTTGGCTTATTGGGTGATCTCACTGCTCCGTCATGATATGCCAACTGCTAAAAGTTATGCTGAACACACTAAGCTATTGAAGGATCATTTCAGTAACAAACCTTCTTATCATAGAAGTTGATGTTTATTTCAACAAAGGAGGAAACAGATGAATGAATCTCTTAGAGAAATGTATGCCAATCACAAGAGACTGGCAAATAATGGTTATTTTGGAGCTACTTTTGATGCAAGATTACGGGATCAATTATTAATGGCTGTGGACAATTTGTCCTACTTCAAATTTCTCCTTGCTCAAAATTTGAAACTTGAAACAATGACCTGTGGAGCATTACTTGACAGATCGGAGACACTTGAAAATGCTCACATGGGAGAAATTGAAACAAGTATCCAACAGGAAGAGAAGGTGAACAAGGCCAAATAGAAGAGTGCTGATAGATGTAAGCACTGCGGTTACCTTCATTCCAGTTTGGCCTGCAGATTCAAGGATTTGGATTGTCGACACTGTGAGCGCAAAGGTCATCTGGAGAGAATCTGTCGCTCTAAAGAAGATACGACTAGGTCAAGATTTTTGCCAAAGGGGAAAAATCATAATACCCGAGAAAGCAAATCTGTAAAAATGATAGAAGATCCGTCACTTAAAGTAGCTGAAGACTGCTATGATGGGGATGAAGATTTCCAGGCAAGTGATATGATCGATAAGGAATTTGGTCATGTGAAAAATATCAAACCAGTTATATATAAATTTCAATTAAATAATAAGGTAGCTTTATTAGAAATAGATTCAGGGGCCTGTGTTTCACTAATATCTGAAAAAGTGTTTAAAGATTTGAATGTTGAAATTACGCAATCTAAGAAGAAATTATCAGCATATGGCGGGCACCAAATTAAAATTAAGGGTGAAATCACTGTTGATGTTAGGTTTGGGTCCAAATGTGTTGCTCATAAATTCTTTGTAACTGATATGACTGGTAGTAATTTATGTGGGCGTGATTTAATGAATAAACTGGGGTTCAAAATTGTTAGCTTAAATGAGGAGAATAGAGTTAGTTTTGTCAATTCATCCACTAATCCTAGTGAATTACTGAAAGATTATAAGATTGACAATAAGTTGCCTATTTCTGGAGTTGAAGCAAAGATTTTTATGAAAAAAGACCATGAATCCAAATGTATTAAAGCTAGAAAAGTGCGATTAGCACATAAAGAGTTAGTTGTTGAAGCTCTGAAGCAAATGGTAGAAACAAATATAATAGAATCTATGAAGTTTAGTAATTGGGCTTCACCTATTGTTCCAGTTTTGAAGAAAAATAGGTAAATGAGAAATTGTGTTCATTTTAAGCATCTAAATTCTCAAGTTAATATAGAAAAATATCCCTTACCTACATTAGATGAAATGTTAGACATGGTTGGGGATAATAATATCTTTTCCAAACTAGATTTATCCAATGATACCTGCAAATTCCTGTGTTTGAGCAAGATCAAAAATATCTTGTCCTTTCTACCGAGTCAGGATTATATAGATTTATTTAAAAGATTGCCTTTTGGATTTGCATCATCCTTAGGAATATTTTAAAGATTTTTATCTCAGTTGCTTAGTCACATAGAAGGTGTAGTTGTTTATTTAGACGGTATTTTGATTTGTTCTAAGTCTTCTATTGAGCAACTCCATAAAGTAAAATCTGTTTTGTCTGTTCTGGCTGGAGGAAATGTCAAGTTAAATGTGGACAAGTGTGAGTTTAATAAATCTAAAATTGATTTTCTTAGTATTGTTATTTCAGATAAAAGGATTAAGTCCTTCCCCTGCTAAAGTTGAGGCAATTCTCAATGCACCTGTGCCACAAAACTTACCTGAGCTACAGTCTCTCTTGGGATTAGTAACCTACTATGGAGGATTCATAAACAAATTTTCTTATATATTTTCTCCTCTCTATATATGATCTGACTAGGAAGGGGGCGAAATTTGTCTGGTCTAAAGATTGTCAGGTAGCATATGAAACCATCAAGACTTCATTGTGCAATTCAAATATCTTGACTTGTTTCACAGGTAAATCTAAAATAATTTTAGAAACTGATGCTTCACCAGTTGGACTGGGTGCTGTTTCAATTCAGGTTGATGGTAATGTTGAGAAGCCAATTTCATTTGCAAGTAAGAAACTCACTCCAGCAGAGAAAAATTATTCTCAAACTGATAGGGAAGCATTAGCTCTTATATTTGGTGTAATTAAATTCAAGTATTTTCCGTTTGGTAGAAAGTTTGAAAAGAGAACAGACCACAAACCATTACTAGGAATTTTTGGAAAAAATGAAACTATACCAATTTACTCTAATTCTAGATTAATAAGGTGGTCTGTATTGCTGTCTCAGTATCAGTATGTTTTGGTTTTTAAAACTGGTAAGACTATTAAAGTTGCTGATGCATTGAGTAGATTACCAATTGAAGATGAAATTGTTTCTCAAACACCAACTGAATATATCAAGATGGTAGAAGATTTAGAGTCATTTGATTTCTCATGAGAATATTAATTAGTTTTTAATGAAGTAGTGCTTTTCAAAAATAGAATAGTTGTACCATCTAAGCTCAGAGAACAGATTCTCCAATTGTTACATTCTGGTCATAATGGAATTGTTGCCATGAAAGCTGAAGCTAGACAGAATATTTGGGGGCCAAACCTATCCAATGATATTGAGGAGATAGCTAAGAGTTGTAATCAGTGTGTAAGTAGAAATGTACAGGTTAGCCAACCTAAGCTAATATGGAACTCTTCTAATAAGCCTTGGTCTAGACTTCATTTAGATTACTGTGTCCCTATTAGCAATAAATATTTTCTTGTCATTGTAGATTCTTATACTAAGTTTATTGATGTCCATGCTACTTCCTCTGTTTCAAGTTTAGTAACAATAGAATTATTGAGAAGGACTTTTGCAAATTTTGGTATCCCTGATTCTATTGTGTCAGATAATGCAAATTATTTTGTATCTGACGAAATTAAGTTATTTTATGATCAGAATGGTATTAAATTAATTAATCCTGCTCCGTTTCATGCTGCTTCTAATGGCTTAGCAGAGAGAACATTCAAAGAGGGAATAAAAAATTTGCCAGAATTAGTAGATTTCTGTATAACTATAGGAAAACTGTCCATTCTGTAGTTAAACAGTCTCCTGCACAAATGATGTTCAACAGATCTTTCAAATCTCCTATTGATATTTGTAAGTCTTCTAATGTAAGAGAAGAAGGTTCTGTAGAAGCTTCTGTTAATAAGTATGAAATTGGTCAGACTGTATTTGCAAAAAAATTATGTAAGAGGTGAAACTTGGTTGCCTGCTGTTTTTATAGAAGTTAAAGGAGCAAGAAATTATGTTGTTAAAGTGCTAAATAAATATGGCAATATGTTATGGCGAAGGCATTCTGATCAGTTGAAAGCTAGATTTTCGAATTTGGAAGAGTCTGTTGATACTGGCTCAGTTGGTAGAGAATCTAGGATCACTAACGAGTCTGTATCATATGATATGTTATTAGGTAATAGAAATGTGATGAATGAAAATGATGAAGATTTTCAAAACATAAAAATAGAACATTCCAGACAAAACTCTCTATCTACAGGCCATGATGAGAGGGATCTTTTGAATAATAATTCCAATGTGCCTAATGTAAGACGCTCTACTAGAACGATTATACCTCCTACAAGATTAATAAAATATATGTAAATTGAAATTGAATTACAAATTATTTGTAATCTTGATTATGGAAAGAGGAATGTAGTGTTTTGTTATATTATTTAAATATCATTCTTATTATTATTTACCTAGGAGAGGATGCTGTTAGTTACGTGTCGTGTTGACATTATTAAGTTTAGTTTTCAAGAGTACACCGTAAGAATAGTACGTTTTCTGTTTCTCTCTTATCCTTTATGATTGAATATTTTGACATATAACAGTCGTTAATATTAATATTTTAATAACCTCTTGGTAACATAACAGTGCAAAATGCACAATTGAAAGAGAAGGAAAAGAAGAACTACTCTTCATATTGTTGTTATTGAATTCATTATATTGATATTATTAAAAACTTATTTTCTTGAAAATATAGTTATCACATATACATATACAGTTATCACATATTGTCCTAGAACCAGCGGTTCTAGGACAACTCGCCGCGGACAATTCGCCGTGAGGACAACTCGCTGCCAGGACAACTCGCTGCCAGGACAACTCGCCGCGGGATTAATGCTTGCCGGCGTATACATCATTTACATATATTTAAAAATATTATAAATTTGAATTATGATTTGTTTCTATACGCTCAAGACTGACGTAAAACAGTAGTTGACAAATTTCATTATTTCAATCAATTTGTTTCTTTTGTAATATCTGCGAGAATTCATCAGGCCGCAAAAAATAAAAGAGCTATTAATTTAAATTTAGTAGTGTTTAACGTCATGCATGGAAACGAAGGGCTTTCTAGTTGACGTCAAAAGGAAATTAAGTACAGGAGAGAGGAATAAGAAATCAGAAAGCAAAGGGACTCCTTGAACAAAAGCACCAACCACCAGTCCGTTACAAGCTCCTGGATGCAAAAAAGCTACTTCGTGGATACAATCACTTACCAAGGAATAATAAGAAAAGGAACACAAGCACGGGTGACTGCACTCACGAATAGAAGAGAAAAATGAAGAAGTGATAGTAAATGTAACTTATTACCATACCTAAGACAAAAAATTTAAGACTTCATAGTTAAATAATCTTTTATTTGCACTGGTGTACTAGTTTTAAACTTAATTTTTTTTCAGATCTATTAAACGTATTAAGAAGATACCTGAACTTGTTTCCTTTCCAATAGAAAATTATTTTTTTAGCAAAATACTTTCAAATAGAACGAAGAAAATTGCATTGTTAATTTACAACACACACTATATTTATATAATAGTTTAAAAAAACATTATATTTAACTTTTGAAATGGAAAAGAGAACATTTTAAAATACTGCTAAGAAAATTTGATAAATAATTTATAACACGCAGCTTCTATTTAAGATTTTTTTTATAAATGTTCTATACGGCGGTAAAACATACATACATCACATTGCGAAATGTTTTGGCAGCGAACTGTCCTAGTGGCAACATGTCCTCACGAGAATTGTCCGCGGCAAGTTGTGCGGTCACCGACAATGAGATGTATAACAGTAAACTATTTCTTTACTTGGATTAATAAGAACATGTGTGAACAGTAGATGAACAATCTCTGTTGACATTATCTTATTGTGTACAGTTCTAAGATCTTTTGAGAGTTTTGAGTACTAAATTATCCAATTCATCTCCAGGAGAAGTACCTAAATTTAAAAGAAAAACCAGTGCCTAATATGATCACCCTAAAGTAAATTTGATACCGACCTAATATATTAACAGAAATTTGTAATATATCATAATTACTTTGGGTGATAATATTAGGCACTGGGTTTTCTTTCTAATTTATGTACATACTTCTCCTGATGATGAATTGGAAAATCAATTTGAAAGCTTCAGTTAAATAAAATATTTTCAATGCTGAGTCTACAAAACCTAATAATTGTCATATTTTCGACGAAAGTGTCGTGCGGCGAAAGTGTTTCGGGCGAAAGAATTTTCGCTAAAAGTGTAAACCCCCCAAACGGACCGCTAACCTAACCTTAGGTGGACATTTATCTCTTTATATTTATAACGTATGTATTTTTTTTATTTTCGGCGTAAGTGTCTTCGGCAAAAGGACCGGTAATCCTAAATTCATCCAACATGATTTGAATGTTGACTCCTTTATTAATAACAACATTATGTTGAATTATTTTTATTTTGAGTGTTTTGCTTGGCTATTTGCCATAAAAACTGTGGTTCATTGCACAATATACAATTAGAGGGTAACATCGAATGATATTTACAGTTTTCGGAAAGTGGGCGTTCACATAGGCCATGAACTTACCCAAATAAATTTGAGATTGACCTATCATGACCTAAGGTGAATCACAATTACCTACAGAGAGCTTCATTAGGTGAACAAATTAATTCCCTAATTATAAACTAAGAGGAGTGAATGGCATGAAATAACTCACCCTTCCTGCCATGGCGAGACAGGCGCTATCTTGTGGCTCTGTCTTGTACTTCCAGTCCATCTTAGAGAGCTGCAGATAGCCAGCCAGTGCCGGCACATCACTTATCTCAGTCTCATCACCACCAGCCTCAAGGAGCAGCACCATGGCACCGGGCACCTCTGTGAGTCTGTTGGCAACAACTGCTCCCGCTGAACCTGCTCCCACTGTAAAAAGAGAGGACGTTAGAAACTGTGAAAGGTAAGAAAGGGATTTTAGAAACTGTGAAAGGTAAGAAAGGGATTTTAGAAACTGTGAAAGGTAAGAAAGGGATTTTAGAAACAGTGAAAGGAAAGAAAGGGATTTTAGAAACAGTGAAAGGTAAGAAAGGGATTTTAGAAACTGTGAAAGGAAAGAAAGGGATTTTAGAAACTGTGAAAGGAAAGAAAGGGATTTTAGAAACTGTGAAAGGTAAGAAAGGGACTTCAGAAACTGTGAAAGGTAAGAAAGGGATTTTAGAAACTGTGAAAGGTAAGAAAGGGATTTTAGAAACTGTGAAAGGTAAGAAAGGGACTTCAGAAACTGTGAAAGGTAAGAAAGGGACTTCAGAAACTGTGAAAGGTAAGAAAGGGACTTCAGAAACTGTGAAAGGTAAGAAAGGGATTTTAGAAACTGTGAAAGGAAAGAAAGGGACTTCAGAAACTGTGAAAGGTAAGAAAGGGATTTTAGAAACTGTGAAAGGAAAGAAAGGGATTTTAGAAACTGTGAAAGGTAAGAAAGGGACTTCAGAAACTGTGAAAGGTAAGAAAGGGATTTTAGAAACTGTGAAAGGAAAGAAAGGGATTTTAGAAACTGTGAAAGGTAAGAAAGGGACTTCAGAAACTGTGAAAGGTAGGAAAGGGATTTTAGAAACTGTGAAAGGTAAGAAAGGGACTTGAGAAACAGTAAAGAGAGAAGGTAAATAAACATAACTACAAGTAAATAGAAAGAGTAATATCATAAAGCTAAAAAATGTTGTTTGATATTATTCTTTCTCAATTTTTCATAAAGAAAATTCATAAGAAAAATAAAAAGAAGTTATGAATAGTCTTTAATTGTCTCTAGTTATAATTAATGAACAGACAAAAGTATAATCATCTATGTTTGGACTTTCATTGAAGTAACTATCAAATACCTGGTTAAATAATGTTAGTGCTAGTAATTAGGTAGTTAGTGTTTAATCTAAGTAAAATTTAATTTAATTGCAATTTTTTTAGTAATTTAGAAATCTTAACCCTTTAATGACATGTGTGATCATATGATCACACAAAATTAATCATACTATAAAATTCTTGTTATTTTAATTGAACAATATTTCTGTACCAAACATTTCATGGACATGTTAAGTATAACCCCCACTGTATGTTCATGCAACCAGTCAGTAATTTTCTTTAGGCTATAGGATTTGGAAGCATTAATTTGATGACCTAAAATTTTGGCATCCTTGCACAACTTTTTCGGTAAGAAGGTGAGACCATTTAAACAGGTAGTTATAAATTCATAGACCAGACATTTATGTGGATTATTCAATACGAATTAAATGATGTAGGAAATGAAAAAGAATTAGTCTTTATAATTACAAATATTTATATTATTACAATTTAAAATTAGGGTGACCATATGAATCACAACCGTGTATTCAGCAGCTAAGCTATAATACATACGAACTATTCTTTTATGCTCTTAACCTCTTGAAGATAACTCACAAGAGGTTTCATCAAAATCGGAGACCTAAAGTTTTATCTCGTGATTAAAGGGTTAAGAGAAGCTTTGAGATTGTCTCGAAGAAACTATCTCTGTAGAGGTACACTTAATATTCGACTGAGACCATTGAAGCTATTCTTCCTTTTCTGGTAATTTTATTAAATAGTAAAAATGTGTTATCATTATAGGTACTTGCAATAAATAGATGTAATTAATAGGAAATTAAATAGAAATACTTGCATTGTCTAATTTAATAGCACAAATTCCTTTTTATACAAGATAAAGTATAACATGATCGTTTTCTTATATAACATGATTATCGTTTCAAACAGTTCTTCAAATTCTTCATAATATTAATTATTATGTAATCAAACAGTGCTTCAAATTTTCTTCATTTTGCCAGAAAAAGTGAGAGGAAATTGCGACAAGACTGCTAAATTATAACTAAGTAATAAGTAACTATGATACCTACCACATTTTTATATTTAATTGCCAATATTTACTAAAATAACAGAAAGGGAGGAATAGCTTGGACAATCTCAGTGGACGCTTTAGTGCACCTTTAGCTAAATATCTTTACAGTGAAGATAGTCATTGTGGTGATGATGAAAATAAACTGTATTACCTTCGCAGAATGCGAGAAGGTCATATTTTAGCCGTCATTTGTTCATTTAATTATCATCTTGTTATTCGCTTAACTGAAAAAGTGTTCAACCAAATTGCCTGAAACAATTGGTCAATGTCCAGTGACCTGCTGGTAGAATTTTGGGAGCGACCCAGTTTAAGGTCAAGGTCATGGTCATTTATTACTCAAAAAGTATTGAACCATATTGCATGAAACTTGGTTGGACGATTGATCAATAAACAGGAACCTTTTTGTTAGATTTTGGGAGCAATCGGGGGAAAGGTCAAAGATCAAGGTCAAGGCCATTTGTAACTCAATAACTCAAATAGTATTCAACAAAATTGTTTGAAATTTGAAGGTACAATTTCTCAATGTTCAGGAACCATCTGTTAGAATTTTGGGAGTGATCCGGTCAAAGGTCAAGGTCATTTATAACTCGATTACTCAAAAAGTATTGGACCAAATTGCATGAAACTTGGTGGGACGATTGTTTATTATTCAGTAAGCAGTTTAATAAATTTTGGGAGAGAACGGGTGAAAGCGGCGGCGAATGTATGCGCTGCACTGAGTACGCATGATCTAGTTGATTACATACTTTAGTGAATAATCTTCAATATTTATAATGTTTGTAAATATTTAGAATCTGGTCTGAGAACAAAAAAAAATTGATTGAAAAATAAATATAAATATCATTTTTAAAAGTGAAGTAAAGCATTTATCGATTATCTTCTCTGATAATATATAATAAATATGACAAATTGAAATATTTTACATATGAGAATGAGAATGAGAATGAGAATATTTATTCAGAAATGCATAACTTATAGGGAATATTATGAAGGAATATTATTTATTTTTCTGAAGCCCGTATTGAAATCTTCGGCCAAAAAGTATGTGTAATAACTATCTAACGAATGCAGAATTTAATTTTCTACAATTTTAAATGAAATAAAAAGTTCCCACAATTACTCATCAAAAGTTATGTGTTAGGTTCCAAAATGAAAGTAGTGCAATATAATCCTTGGGAATAAAACAACAGGCTGTACATTTTTTCCACTAAAATAACCTGTAGTTGAAATAATTGAAAGTAAACCATTATTTATATATAAAAAAATCTGTACCCATTCTTTATCTTCAACTCAACCACCATTTTTATTTTTGTAAATCACTTCTCTTTCGTCATGCTACCTGCACATTACTTTTTAATCACTAGATTTTTCCATTTAAATTTGAACTTCTGACGTGATGCATTTCCGTAATTCATTTAAATTAATCACAGGTCTTGCATACACTTTGTTTTTTCAACTATCCTCATAAAAAATAATCTCAGGGTGTCAAATTAGTACTTCTAGGAGACCATTCAATATCATGGCCCAAAGTAATTCTGCGATTTTGGAAGATTTCCAACAACAGTTCATTTACAATTCGTGCGCTGGGAACCGGAATTCCATCTAGACTAGTACACTGATACAGAAAGCTGCCTCTTCTCCAATAATAATTTTATTTGAAAAATGTTCTGACTGTCCGGTACGCCCCTACACCTCAGTCGCCGTTGTCAGTGTATTTCACTAAGTTATTTAAATACTAAAACCAACTAAGTTGAGTTTTCAATAAACAGGAGTACTTAGCAGTTGCAACATTTGGAAAATAAAAAAATTAAATACATATAAGAAAAATTGTCACTTTTCGTTTTTTTCATGTTTTTTGATAGGTTTTAGGATGATGATGAAATGCTTCGGTGTTGCAATTTTGACACTAACTTAGTATGGTACTTTAGTACAAATGTTACGCTATTGCGATATTACAAACTGAAAAATACGATTGAGCTGTCTTTTAAAATGCCCTTTTTTGATTATTTTTCGAATTTTTATCTGCGATGAGGCCACAAGTCTGCACCTCAAAGAAGTGTGTGATGCCTTGTGCCAAAGCTAGGGCAATGAAGATCCAGGGGTCTACAACCCGCCGCCAGACAATTCGCCATGCGGACAACTGGCCACCAGGACAACTCGCCGCGTAATTTATGTTTTCATTTACCTATATTTAAAAATATCCTAAATTTAAACATGGATTAATTTCTATACGCTGAAGACTGACGTAAAACAATTGATAACAAATTTCAATATTTCAATTTATTTGTTTCTTTTGTTATCATATTTTCTCTGTGAGAATATTTCAGGCCGCAAAATTTTTTACAGCTATTAATTTAAATGTAGGAAAGAGCTTAAGAACTGCTTCGAAACCATGGACCTTGTGTATGACGTCAAAGTGAAATTAAATACAAGGAACAGGAATAAGAAATAAGAAAGAATAGTAACTCCTTGAACAAAGGCACCAATCACCAGTCGGTGACCAAGATTATGGATGCAGAAAAGCTACTCCATGAATGCGATTACTTACTAAGGAATAAGATGAAAATAGACACAGGCACCAGTGGTTGCACTCACGATTATAAGAGGAAATTGAAGAGTGATAGTAAATGTAACCTATTAGCTTTGTTAACACAAAAATATAAAACGTCGTACATAAAGAATAGTTTATTTGCACTGATGTACCAGTTTTAAACCAAAAAATGTTGTACAGGTCATTAACACACACTATATTAATAATAATTTAGATTATATGTTATTAAAAAACATTTCATTTACCCTTTGAAATGAAAATAAAACATTTTCAAATAAGGCACCGAAAATTTAATAATTAACTTACAACACGCAGCTTATATTTAATTATTTATGATATTTAGTTATATTATATATAATTCAAATGGTAAAACATAAATCACACGGCGAGTTGTTCTGGCAGCGAGTTGTCCTAGCGGCGAATTGTTCTTGCGGCGAGTTGTCCTCACGGCGAGTTGTCAGCGGCGAATTGTCCGGCGGCCACTTGTCCTTACGGCGAGTTGTCTGACGGCTAGTTGTCCGGTCACACAATTATACACACCTTATTTTATAGGCAAGAACAACAAAAACGCACTATTAGAATACCCAACTCGAAAAAATTGAAAAAATCATCCACCCTAATATACAGGGTGTCCGACAGTTTTGTTGCCAAACTTTAACATAAGGTTGTGTTCGTCGAAATAGACACTTTATTCCATGAAGGTATGGTCTAAAATGCTTAGTTAAAGAGTTACAAGGTTAGGAAAGTATCTAAACCATATATTATTTTTAGTTAACATTATTTTTTTTAATATTGCGATATGAAACAAAGCATTTACAACATTAATTATTATGAGCACAAGAAACATAATCTTAAATTAGGTTACATGTTTACAAAATGTGTTCAAACTGCCACCCATTTGTTGCGATGCAGGCGTTCAAACGGTATTCTCTCAAGGATTCGTGAAACTCCTGGTGTCTTTGCTCGCGTCCGACAATCATTGGACAAACGTTTGAACGCCTGCATCGCAACAAATGGGCGGCAGTTTGAACATATTTTGAAAACCTGTAACTATAATTTCTTGTGCTCATAATAATTACTGTTAAAAATGTTTTGTTTCTTATCCCAACATTAGAAAAATGACGTTAACTAATAAAAATAAATGGTACATATACTTTTCTAACCTTGTAACTCTTTAACTAAGCATTTTAGACCATACTTTCAAAGAATAAAAAGTGTCTATTTCGACGAACACAACCTTATATTAAAGTTTGGCAACAAAAGTGTCGGACACCCTGAAGACTGTAGAGTGTAGACTGTAGAGGTCATATGTATTCGTATGAATTTTCAAAGCATTCGAAGTAATTTCTATCAATAGTTAATATTTCATTTCAAAAAATAAAATTAGCTCTGGCTAAAAATTAAGGGTAACCATCACAAACTTTGAAATATTTACGAATAAATGTAATTAACTTAATAATTTCTTGTTATATCACTTCATTACATCTTCTGATACAAAATTATGCTTATTTTGCAGTAAATGAAGAAGTTATCCTTCTTCCATTCATCCTCCAGAAATGTCTACAATTCTTCCACAAATGTTGGATTTCTTCTCCGAGTAATTTCTCCAGTTATTTTCCAAACGTTATCAATTTGATTGAGGTCAGGGCTCTGTGGAGGATAGCTCATTAGAGCGATCTCTTCATCTTCTGAGACGGTTCTACCTTGTTTAGCAGTGCGGTAGGGTACGTTGACCTGCCTGAAAACCGGAGGTTGAAAGTTAGCTGCTCGTTGATAGTAGAGAGTATGTTGATGAAGGACATATTTGAATACTTCTGCATAAACCCCTCCATGCAGACGAACAATGGAACCAGGTCCAGTACAAAAAAGATTCTAAAAATTTTAGCACTGCCACCTCAAACGCTAACTGTTTTCTTGACGTATCTCAGACTTAACCTCTAACCTACTTTGCGTCAAACGCGTACCTTCCGATAATAACCGAAGATATCTAGCTTTAATTCATCGGTAAAATGTACTATCGACCGCAGATCGTTCAACCAAAAGACTTGCTCTTGACCAAACTAAAGTCTCACTTATTGGTTCTTTTTTTGAGATTAAATGCTTCATTGCAAGGACGAATGATTGCAAGCAAACTTGTTCGAGTCGACGTGAAACAATAGACCGGGACACCGTACCATCAGACATGAGTTGCATGATCTCGTATCGGAGTGGTTTTGGGAGGTCTCCCAGTCTTCGGTTTTTGGAATTAACAACTCCATACTGCTTATACTGACCATATTACGCTTGAAGAATACTTTTAGACCTTAATATGGCAATTGGATGAGCTAACAGTGACTTCCCATCTCGAAAAAGACACAAAATCCTGTTTTTCTTAACAGCATTCACATGTTGAGGTGTAGCGGCAGCCATGTTGAAAAATCGTTTTGTTTCAATAATTCACCGACTTCCACTATGATTGAAACATGAAATAAATAGACAAATTTAAACATTTTAATTGGTTATCTCTAACTTTTTGACCAGAGCTAAATTTAATGTTTGAAATTAAATATTGAATCATTGAAAAAATATTTGTTCAAAAGCTTTGAAAAATCACACAAAACATATGACCACTATACAATATACATGTAAATGCATGCAAAATTTCAAGATTGTATGTTTCGTACTTATCATGCAATTAATGATTTAGTTAACCTATTCTGACTCACTCTTATATTTTGGTCACTACTGCACAGTATGGGCCACAAAAATATTTCCGCTTTTTCAAATACTTGTAAATCGTTAGCCAATGTACGTAAAAACTGTATTTTGGTCTCAATTTCTCCGCCTCTTATTGTACTATTAACAGGTAAAAACATTTTTGAACTGATGGACATAGTTTATGAACAGGTAAGCAAAAAGTGAGGGTGATTATTTTTGTCATTGCGCAAAGGTTATTCTTAGAGCTAACTCTGTGATTTTACTTACTAAAAGGCAGTAAAAGGAAATTTTTTTTAATGGTACACATTATAATAAAGGGTGATTACATTTCTTCGTTGTAAACTATATGTAAATAGAACAACTTCAGTGACATTTTGATCTCATTGAAATTTTCACTCTGAATATTCGTTCTTCGCTTGTTCATTGCATGGTTGAGGCCCGTTGCACACTTGCATTTTTAACACCGCAGAAAAAAAGCTCTTCTTAAAATGTGTTTACACTTGCGTTTTTTTATCGTTGATGGAAAAATCACATTAAATTTTTACTTCAGCGATGAAAAACGCAAGTGTTAACAATTTTAAAGAAGATATTTTTTCCGCGCTGTTAAAAATGCAAGTGTGAAGCGGGCCTTAGCCATGCAATGAACAAGTAAAGAACGAATATTTCTAGTAAATATTTCAATGAGATCAAAATGTCACAGAAGTTGTTCAATTTCCAAATAGTTTCCAAGGAATATATGTAAGCACCCTGTATTATTATGTCTACCTTTATATATTTTTTCCTTTCATTCACTGCCTTTTAGTAAGTAAAATCACAGAGTTAGCTCTAAGAATGACCTTCGCGCAATGCCAAAAATAATCATCCTCACTCTTTGCTTACCTGTTCTTGAACTATGTCCATCAGTTCAAAAATGTTTTCTTTTGTTAATAGTACAATAAGAGGCGGAGAAATTGAGACCAAGATACAGTTTTTTCGTTCATTGGCTAACGATTTACAAGTATTTGAAAAAGCGGAAACATTTTTGTGGCCCATACTGTATATGCCGTATATATATTAATATTTAATAGATACGCTTACTACCAATCCCAATCCTTTATTACTACCAATCCTTTCTTTACTACCAATCCTTTCTTTACTACCAATCCTTTCTTTACTACCAATCCTTTCTTTACTACCAATCCTTTCTTTACTACCAATCCTTTACATTACTGTACATTCTTTCTTTACTATAAATCCTTACTTTATCTGTTGGTAGTAAAGAAAGGATTGGTGGTAAAGAAAGGATTGGTACGAAGAGACGCAATGAAGGATCATTTAGTGTTGATAATTTAAGCCTTATTAATTCGCTGTTTCTTATCATTTATGGTAACTTTTGTGAAATTTTACATTTTGTTTTAAAGAAGTCTGTCGGCAAATTTGTCCTTCGGCGAATCTGTTTTTTGCAAATTCGGGTTTCTGTATATTCGTATTCGGATATTAATATTAATAAATGATTAATATTGATAAATAACCAAACCTAACCCGTGAAGTGGGGTGGAATATACTGGTTACCAGGGTTAACATGAGGTACATAGGGTTAACATGTAGTACATAGGGTTATCATGTAGTGCATAGGGTTAACATGTAGTACATAGGGTTGACATGTAGTGCATAGGGTTAGGGCTAATTACTCGCGTTAAAAGAATTTAAGTATTTACGTGACTGAAAGCAATGGCAAAAATATCGAAAATGAGATTGACTTTCTAAGAGAAATGAGATGTGGTGTGTGGTGTGTGTGGTGTGGTGTGTGGTGTGGTGTGTGTGTGGTGTGTGTGGTGTGGTGTGTGGTGTGGTGTGTGTGTGTGTGGTGTGTGTGGTGTGTGGTGTGGTGTGTGGTGTGGTGTGTGTGTGGTGTGGTGTGTGTGTGGTGTGGTGTGTGTGGTGTGTGTGGTGTGTGTGGTGTGTAGTGTGTGTGGTGTGTGTGGTGTGTAGTGTGTGTGGTGTGTAATGTGGTGTGTGTGGTGTGTAATGTGGTGTGTGTGGTGTGTAATGTGGTGTGTGTGGTGTGTAATGTGGTGTGTGTGGTGTGTAATGTGGTGTGTGTGGTGTGTAATGTGGTGTGTGTGGTGTGTAATGTAGTGTGTGTGGTATGTAATGTGGTGTGTGTGGTGTGTGTGGTGTGTAATGTGGTGTGTGTGGCGTGTAATGTGGTGTGTGTGGTGTGTAATGTGGTGTGTGTGGTGTGTAATGTGGTGTGTGTGGCGTGTAATGTGGTGTGTGTGGTGTGTAATGTGGTGTGTGTGGTGTGTAATGTGGTGTGTGTGGTATGTAATGTGGTGTGTGTGTTGTGTAATGTGGTGTGTGTGGTGTGTAATGTGGTGTGTGTGGCGTGTAATGTGGTGTGTGTGGTGTGTAATGTGGTGTGTGTGGTATGTAATGTGGTGTGTGTGGTATGCAATGTGGTGTGTGTGGTGTGTAATGTGGTGTGTGTGGTGGTTAATGTGGTGTGTGTGGTGTGTAATGTGGTGTGTGTGGGGTGTAATGTGGTGTGTGTGGTGTGTAATGTGGTGTGTGTGGTGTGTAATGTGGTGTGTGTGGTATGTAATGTGGTGTGTGTGGCGTGTAATGTGGTCTGTGTGGTATGTAATGTGGAGTGTGTGGTGTGTAATGTGGTGTGTGTGGCGTGTAATGTGGTGTGTGTGGTATGTAATGTGGTGTGTGTGGTATGTAATGTGGTTTGTGTGGTGTGTAATGTGGTGTGTGTGGTGTGTAATGTGGTGTGTGTGGTGTGTAATGTGGTGTGTGTGGTGTGTAATGTGGTGCGTGTGGCGTGTAATGTGGTGTGTGTGGTGTGTAATGTGGTGTGTGTGGTGTGTAATGTGGTGTGTGTGGTGTGTAATGTGGTGTGTGTGGTATGTAATGTGGTGTGTGTGGTGTGTAATGTGGTGTGTGTGGTGTGTAATGTGGTGTGTGTGGCGTGTAATGTGGTGTGTGTGGTATGTAATGTGGTGTGTGTGGTGTGTAATGTGGTGTGTGTGGTGTGTAATGTGGTGTGTGTGGTGGTTAATGTGGTGTGTGTGGTGGTTAATGTGGTGTGTGTGGTGTGTAATGTGGTGTGTGTGGTGTGTAATGTGGTGTGTGTGGTGTGTGTGGTGTGTAATGTGGTGTGTGTGGTGTGTAATGTGGTGTGTGTGGTATGTAATGTGGTGTGTGTGGCGTGTAATGTGGTCTGTGTGGTATGTAATGTGGAGTGTGTGGTGTGTAATGTGGTGTGTGTGGTGTGTGTGGTGTGTAATGTGGTGTGTGTGGTGTGTAATGTGGTGTGTAATGTGGTGTGTGTGGTGTGTAATGTGGTGTGTGTGGTGTGTAATGTGGTGTGTGTGGCGTGTAATGTGTTGTGATATGTGTGGTATGTTTGGTGTGTGGTGTGTGTGGTATGTAATGTGGTGTAATATGTGTGGTATGTTTGGTGTGTGGTGTGTGTGGTATGTAATGTGGTGTAATATGTGTGGTATGTTTGGTGTGTGGTGTGTGTGGTATGTAATGTGGTGTAATATGTGTGGTGTTGTATGTGATGGTTTTAAAGAAATTACATTATGTAATAAATATTTATTTCCAAATAGTTCCAATAACTATAACTACATGTGTCATTACTAGTAGTAACTATAAGGTTTTTTTTTCACCAGATTTTTCATTCCCGTACGAACGATTTGTCAATTTGAAATGAGTTATAGTCTACAAAGTATAACAATCCCATACATTCTAAATATATATTTAAATATGTATCAAATTTTTTACCCTATAATTTTTTTTATTTTAAACTTTTTCAACCAAATCACCGGAAATTTTCGATCATATTAGAAAATAGTATATGGGAATTAAAATATAGAGTTAAAATGTTAAATTATATATTATATAGTCTTTTCCTTTATGATAGAAAATATTTATTATCTTCGCAAAATTGCGGAAGGTTATTTTTTATTTCATTCGGTAACATATGTAGTATCTGGAAACTGAATTTATACTCTAACGTTAAAACATTTTCGGAAATATCAAAATCAAAAGATTTTCCCAATGTAGGCAGTAGATCAAGCTCTGAGTTTTCGGACTGACCACATTTTCGATCATGTGAGGAAAAATAAAATAGAATAATTGTTATTTAACTTCTTTTTATCAATTGGAATCCGTGATATTTTCACTTCCAACTTTTCTAATCAAAGATATTAAGAGATGATTGTTAATTTTACTAATTCTGATTATAAACAATATATAAGAAAACCTACAAAAAGTTTCATTTTGGTGTGACAACTATAAGTCAGTGTGGGTGAGATTGAATAATGGAGGGGGGGTGAAAGATAGGGTTCCCATTTTTGGAAGATGGCTTCGTCGTAGCCTTGGGGGACTTTTGAGTTCTCTGGCAGGGACGAAAAGCTCCCATTTTTGCTTATATTCTGGAATTCCTTGTGTTTTTATAATTTCGAACTTTTTTTGTTTACTCCATTATCTCAGTAACTTTTTAACTCAAATCGTACTCGCGCCAAGTCAATAGACTCAATGGGGATTGGTCCCACAATAAAATTTATAGGGGCTAATATAATCAGCTCGAAATTTCTAAGATCGTCTAGAAAAGTTTTTTCTAACTTTTTTTATTTTGAAGAGAAAAAATACAAAGTGAAAGAAATGAAAAATTAACAATAAAATGAAATAATAAAATATTTAGAACGAAATTCAAAAAAGGGCTTCCAGAACGAGCTCTGGATACTGGTAGAGAACATATTAGCTTCTACAAATTTTTCTGTAGGACCAACCCCCATTGAGTCTATAGACTTTTCGTGTGAGGGGGGAGGTGAAAAATTTAAAGAAGCAACTTCAAAGATTTGGAGCATTTTACACCTTATGTCAAAATCTCAGCTCAATCGAACGAGTATATTATTGGTAGCAAGCAAATCCAATGAACGATCTCCTAAAACCTTATAAACCTTATAATTTAAAATAGTATAAATTCATACATAGATTTTTATAAACTGTAGTCAGCAACCCATAAAAAATCTTTCCCGGTTTCATAAAAGAACAAAAAGTCTGGTAACGAAACGTCCTAGTAGCGAAACGTTCTTTAACGAAACGTCATCAACTATAAGGTATTTATTCCCTTGTTATTTATTAGTTGTAACTATGATTTCAGTCTCGGAATGAATGAAGATTAATTTGAAACTCTCGACAAAAATGGCCGTCACGCAGTTTGTTTTATTCGCTAGCTTGTAGTACTGCACACTTCATGATTGTTTAATGATCTGACAGGGGGGTTTCTGGGGGTGGCACACTCCCCTTCTACATCTAACTGATAAGTTTTTATTTATACCTCAGACAAAAATTTCCGAGACTGGAAATTCCGAAACCAAATTTTCAGCTCAAATCTCATGTTAAATAAATGTCAAAATTACAAATGTTAGGGGAGAACCTGGAGAATTCGGAGAGTTTTGGTTAAAAACTGAATAATTCGAATTTTACTATTTAAAGATTTCCGTATGTAGATAAATCATTTTAATTCAATTTTATTTAAGACTGTTTTACAGTTTAAACCTCCATTCGAAAGTTATAAGACAAAATGTAAGAGAGATTCAAGTGTCCGAATGCTCCTTTCTAGAGGGAGACTACGGACAAGCTGTGAGGATGATTCGGACACCATAAAAATGGTTAAAACATTGAAAATTTGGGTAATTAAACGATAGGATTCAATTCGGATCTACTAATATAATTGAAATAAACCATAATGATTTGTTATACACAGTAATGATTCATCGTATTTGAAATTTTATCATAATTGTAATGATTGAACATTTTTTCAAACAAAATATAGATAGCCCATGAGTAATCACTGTGAAATTATCCTTATATTCAATAGCTATATATCAAAAGCAAATTGTATAACTATTTCCTTTTACTTTGGGTATAACTATTTCCTTCTTCTTGGAATTCACCAAAATTAGTAAATTACATCTTAAATATATCATCGAATGTTTAAAGTATAATCCTTAAGTGTAGATCTTGCTACACCTCCAATTTCAGAGGCTTTTCTGACAGATAAACCTTTTTGGAATTCATCAAATGTTTTTCGAATACCTTCTTTATTACGGCCTCTATCAATTTTCCTTTTATAATGAAAAGGCATGATTACGATTGTCAAACTGTCAAATAAAGACACTAATATTAAAAGTTGCAACTAATCTTATAAATAAATTCTATTTCAATTAAAATATTAACCTTCAAGTTCAGAATGTCCTTTTTAATAAGAATTACTTCAATAAATTGTAATGGTGGACTGAATCGGATACAGAGGGAACCTCAACAGAAGTGTCCGATTCATCCCAAATGACACTTCAAAATTAAAAACATCACCATTTTCTAATTTCATTTGTATTATTTTTTTTACACACCAAACATAACATAAAATATTGATATAATTCATACCTTTGAGATTGAGAATCAGTTTCGTATTCCTATAGTCCACACACAATCCAATTCAATACGAAAAATTACATCAATATTGAAGAAAACAGTAAATTACCTCTCGGGGGCGAAATACTAAATCTCCGCATTGGATCTTTCAAATAACTGACGGTTAACACGTTGCACACATTCAGTCGCAATAAGCGGTAGCTCCAACAATTATAAACATGTTTGAACGAATTTGATGTTTTCTTTTTTTAATAAATGCTCTACACATTTTATCATTCAAAATTTCAACTTTTTCTATTATTGTTCTTTCATAAAATCATTATAAAACTAGATTATGTGCACTCGGTAGAGCACATACCTTCGCCGCCGCTTATCCGTTTGCTACCAAAATCGAATAAACTGGTAACTGGATAGTGAACAATCATCCCACCAAGTTTCATGCATTATGGTACAATACTTTTTGAGTTATTGAGTTATAAATGACCTTGACCTTTGACCGGATCGCTCCCAAAATTCTAACTGATAGCTCCTGGACATTGACCAATTATATCATCAAATTTCAGACAATTTGGCTGAATATTTTTTGAGTTATTGAGTTACAAACGGCCTTGACCTTGATCTTTGACCCGATCGCTCCCAAAATCTAACAAAATGGTTCCTGTATATTGACCAATCGTCTCACCAAGTTTCATGCAATATGGTGCAATACATTTTGGGTTATGTATGACCATGACCTTGACCTTTGACCGGGTCACTCCTAAAAGTCTACCAGCAGGTCACTGGACATAGACCAATCGTTTCACCAAATTTCAGGCAATTTGGTCGAACGCTTTTTCAGTTAAGCGAATAACAAGATGATAAATAAATAAATAAATAAACGACGGCTAAAATATGACCTTCTCGCATTCTGCGAAGGTAATGAAACAGAAATTTCCTAGAACCAACTAAATATTAGGTGTTTATTCTTTGTCACACCATTTCAAATCAAACAGGATGCACCGTCTCAACTGAATATGGTCTGTTGACTCTTACTTTCGATACCAGTGACCAAATTAGAAAATTAGTTATTATTGTTAATTTGGTACATCGTAGCAGTAGAACTAAGGTAAACTAGATGAACAAAATCACATACCATTCTTGGTTACAATAAACTCTACTGTCGCAATAAAAAGTGATAATGTTCGTAAATTTACTAATTTTAAAGCATTTAAAAATATTTCACTTTTATTATTTTGAATTCCTGGTAATATTCATAAATCATTTTCTATTATTAATAAATGTTGAACAATTTTTATAGCATTGCAAGAATTAATTTAAGAATTGTTTGAATGTGTATAGGTATACTATACAGTATACAGGGTGACCCACAAAAAGTGTACCCAACTTTCAAATCACATATTTCAACAACTTCTGAAGGCACAGTTTTCTTTCAAGTATCATTTTGTTTGTTGAACATTTTTCCATCCACATGGAAATTTTCATGTTTTTTTATTCATTTTTGTGAATATAGCAACGACTTAATTGACGGGTGGTGCAAATGGTCAGAAAACGGACAATGAAGTAAGTTCAAACACTAAAAATATATTCATTAGACAATATCCTCATTAATAAAAACTAATTTATTTCCAAATTTCTAGAGTATTCATATAACTATTCCTTTCAGAAAATATTGATAATCTGGAGTAATGTGTTTTAAGTATAAATATGAAGGCACAACTTTAAATTTTAACAAGAGTCGTTCAGGCCGCAAGAGGACAGTAAAATCTGAAGACAAAATCATTTTTGTTCAGTAAATTTAAACTTGTGCCTTCCTTTTTGTACTTAAACACTTTTCTCCATATTGTCAATATTTTGCAAAAGGAATAGTTATATTTATATCCTTAAAACCTAGAAATAAATCAGTTTTCATTAATGGGTATTCTGTCTAATAGAGATATTTTAGTGTTTAAACTTACTTCATTGTCCGTTTTCTGACCATTTGCACCACCCATCAATTAAGTCGTTGTTATATTCACAAAAATAAGGAAAAATTTAAGAAAAATTAACTTACGATAGAGAAGGGTTGAACAAACAAAAAAAGTACCTTCAGAAGTTGTTGAAATATACGAATTTAAAGAAGGGTACACTTTTTGTTGGGTGACCCTGTATACTTACTGTGGTGTGTATAGTGTATAAGTAGGTAACAAACTGTAAAACTGGTTAAATTGTGACCAGTGTTCTGACTGTACTCATGCAAATGAACTGCTGCCTCTAGCACTACTAAAGCGGAAGGTTATATTTGAGCCGTCATTTATTTATTCATTTTTTGGTAATGAAGTAATCAGCCAACTCAATTAAACTTCTATGCAGATTGAGAAATAAAGACAATGAAGACTGATTATAGAGTGAGAGAGTAGCTACTGCTACTCACACTTCTGCTGAGAGTAGCTACTGCTACTCACACTGCTGCTGAGAGTAGCTACTACTACTCACACTGCTGCTGAGAGTAGCTACTACTACTCACACTGATGCTGAGAGTAGCTACTGCTACTCACACTACTGCTGAGAGTAGCTACTGCTACTCACACTGCTGCTGAGAGTAGCTACTGCTACTCACACTGCTGCTGAGAGTAGCTACTACTGCTACTCACACTGCAGCTGAGAGTATAGTTTATGGTGATAGTTTTTGGCCTATTTTTTCACATCTTGTGCTTATGGCTGTCATCTAATACTAAGACATGCACCAATGCAACATATTGTTAATCTATGTATAAATTATTACTCTCTAGTTAAAGGGATTGCCTGAACATGTACGCTTTTAATGGAATTAAGACGTTATTACTTATTAGTTAGATTTAGGGTTTGGTAATAAAGTAGTATATGTTTATATTATTAGATGAAATTTAAAATATTATTCAAGAAATATAAAAATATCAGTCTTTTTATTCCACCTCTGCTAATTGACCAGTTCATGAGATTATCTAGGTAATTTGGTTACTTGAAAAAATAATATATTTAAAAGTAATGAGGAACAGTTTGCATTAATATTTTTTTAAAGATTTTTGTATCAAACTTTATAGTTCAATATCATGTTTTTTAAATTAAGACAGTGAAAACACTATAGCACATATCCAAAAGAAGTACCATGTCATACAAATAATTAATATTAATGCCTTAGTGTTTGATTTACAACCAGGAGATGACTTTCAGAAGAAAAAAAACATAAATTAGTGATCCGCTTACCCGATGAGATAAATCTGTTTCAATATTAAAATAGTTTCTACTAGCATTAGAGCCGCAATATGTGGAAACTGGAAAGCAAATTGTAGAGGGAAATGATTCCAGTGAAAGTTTCACCAATATTAATTTTAAAATGCTGAATAATTGTGTAAATTATTAGACAAATAATCGATGACATCTCATCACCTTGTTTTAGTTACCAATATTCTATCTTTTCGATATGTGTGAAAGTAGTAATATTTAAACTACTCTAGTTTTTAAAGCAGTGAAATTCCCTCAAAATCAGGAGATTTCAATGGTGCCTAAGTAGCAATCTACTCTTCTCGGTAGTGGCAATAAATGACTATAATATCCTCTTATTATAACTATAATAATGACTATAATATCCTCTTATTATAACTATAATAATGACTATAATATCCTCTTATTATAACTATAATAATAACTATAATATCCTCTTATTATAACTATAATAATGACTATAATATCCTCTTATTATAACTATAATAATGACTATAATATCCTCTTATTATAACTATAATAATAATCGGGATTGGATTTATTGGAACTCGTTTTGTGTTATATTGGAACGAATTTGAATTTTTTTTGCGAAACGGAACATTTGATGGAGGTAATTGCACGCTTTGGTGTCATAACAGAACGAAAGTGGAGCATAAAGGAACATTTGGCTTTTTTAGTACATATTTGTTCGTTAGTACGTAAGTATGTTACAATTTCATTCGTTCGTATGTTACATACTAAACATTTGAGTTAAAACATAATTTTAATTTTAAATAATAGTATTACCATTGGGACTTCTTCTTTTATTATTATTTCCATTATTTATGCTTTAATTGATTTCACATCAATTAATATGCGTGTGTCGAATATATTTTAGCGATTTCAATTATTAATAATTCATGTACACTTCTAATAAGTATCATATGCTTATTGCTCATTACAATTTGTTTGAGTCAAATATATTAAAGTGATTTCAATTAATTATATTTCGAGCTGAATTCAATTATTATATTTGAATTGAATTTATAAGTGATTTCAATTATTTATCATGAAGGAATTGAAATATCGATCATAACTCTCATACCAACCTAACTAATATACAAAAAAAGGGTGTATTTTCTTATCTTTTGACTTGAAAATCTGAAATGAAACAGCCAATGTTGAGTTTTAAATTACTTTTAAATTATAATTTCTCATATACATCACTATAAAAACAGGAAGAGAACACGTTCCATTAGAGCCTGAAAAGGGTGCCAATAAGTGCTTTCAAATTTCATTTTGAGCATAACGGAACTGAAATGTTCTGATATGTCCAAAGTTATTATAAATATTATGGAGGAATTTAAATATCGTTCATAACTCATAAAAAGTTCATGATGTTTTAGATATTTAATGTATGTGATACTGTAGGTTCATTTAACAAATTAGACTATAATTTTTTTCCATCGACATAATAATTTAAATAATAAGAATAATAGAGGGATTTTATCATAACAATTGTTCCATTATGTTCAAATAGACAGTTCCAATAAGCACACTTGGAGATAACGGAACATTAAAGTTCCAAAAAGATCAAAAATTTATTATAGTCAATTAAAACAGTTCATAAATCTTTTGAAATCATTTTCAGTTATATAAATTATACAAAATTATCGATTCTGGTACCCTTCTAATGATTATATACTTTTATTTGTCTATTTTCATCATTTACGAGAGTAGTTAGCTTATTTTTGTTTGTAAAACTTTGCACAGAACTATATCACCTTAGTTTATGATATATTAAGTAGACTTTTGAAATTTCGTTATTTTCGGTATTATTATTGCGATTTATTTTCTACAATCGGCACGAAAAAGGAAATCAGGAAGAATAGCGCAAAGTACACAAAAACTGAAAGTTTTTTAACTAAATTGGAAAATAAGAATTATAACGTGCTTAATGGAACTCTGATGGCTTTTACGGAACGCATATTTTTTTAAATCGCTCAAATATCGTATTATACGTGACAAGTTAAGGTTTTTTGTTTTTCTATTTATTAATTAGGAAGGTGTGGTACTATAGATCAATAATTTTTAGAGGAAATATGCTATTTTCAAAGAAAACAGAAATGCGTTCCGTTTCGCAAAATCAAATCCCGATTATAACTAAAAAAACAAATAAAATAACAGCAACTGATATTGTTACACGTACAGATGCAGGATGTGTTCTTGTCCTACAGTAAATATTCTTTATGTACTTTGTTATTGTTATTGACCTATTAAGCAAGTAACAGTTAGTTAGGTATTGTTCTTCTCCATAGAAATATTAATTGTTTTACTTTGCAATGAGATCACACAGCATATGTGCAGCACACTAATCTAAAAAGAAGAACTATTTTACACTCAGATTTTACAAACGTTGTCTATAAGGTTGAAGTTAGAAGTAAAGTATATGTGAGTTACATGTGTACTTACAGAGATGTAACTAAGCATGACGAGTAAGTAAACTATACACTCTGTAGTACACTACACACTGTAGTACACTACACACTGTAGTACACTACACACTGTAGTACACTACACACTGTAGTACACTACACACTGTAGTACACTACACACTGTAGTACACTACACACTGTAGTACACTACACACTGTAGTACACTACACACTGTAGTACACTACACACTGTAGTACACTACACACTGTAGTACACTACACACTGTAGTACACTACACACTGTAGTACACTACACACTGTAGTACACTACACACTGTAGTACACTACACACTGTAATACACTACACACTGCAATACACTACACACTGTAGTACACTACACCACTGCAATACACTACACACTGTAGTACACTACACACTGTAGTACACTACACACTGCAATACACTACACACTGCAATACACTACACACTGTAATACACTACACACTGCAATACACTACACACTGCAATACACTACACACTGTAATACACTACACACTGCAATACACTACACACTGTAATTTTAAGATATTTATTTTGGTTTAATATTCTCATTTTGAAAACACAAACCTATTTTATACAAAGAAAAACCTCATATTTTTACCCTCAAATAAATAATATTTTTTATTTTTCCTCTTCATTTTTTCTGATGCGCATCATTCATCACACTCACCTCTCAAAATAGTTAATCCTTTCTATCATTATGTGGTAACTACCTAACAACAAATATTTTCTCTCACCCGCAATACGAATGTAGAGTTAGGATTGTAAACTCCACTAAAGGAAACCATCAACCGCACCACTAACAACTTTCTGCACAAACAACCTCAAAATAACAGATGAACAAACGCATAAAATATCATAACAAACACCACTTTTAAACAGTTAAATAGAGCATCAAAAGAATAGCTAGAAAATCTATCAAGAATTTCAATAGATAGTAATAAGACGAATGTAAAAGTGTCCACTAGCTGAATTACAGTAAAAGCTTACAGTATAGCAGTTATTGGGTGAATAAAAAGTATTAGCATGAAGCTACATAAATAGGTACACTAGGAACGCTAACCAAATTACTATTACAGCATAGGTTACACTGCCCGAACTTTGCTGGAGCGTTCCTTGAAAGAATGGAAAAAATGGACCGAATTTTGACAACGCTCGTTCCCACGCACAAAGGGGAAATAAAATCGTGGTAACGTGAGCGATGATAAAGTGGCGTTCCACGAGTATGGAAGTTGGCTCGACGGAGGTTTAACGTTGGAATAGGTACTGCTTTTGACTACGGAGCTAAGCGGAGGAAATTTATCAGAAATTCTGATAAATTTCTGATAGAAAGCGATAGTAGAATTTCACCATTTGAAAGCCCAGGTCATACCGAAGGTCTATGCTGGACCGTTCCTGAAACGAGGATAAAGAATCATCACCGCTTGTTACCGTTCACCAGAAGTTGACCTCAGTTCAGGGAACGCCGTATGCGCCCGACCACTGCTCATCTTCACTATGGCACCGCCCATATTTTCGATTATTTCCTCATTTAGAGAGAGGTGACGAGCTCAAAAAAAAAAACCTCGTAAAAAATTAAAAACGCTCTACTAAAGCTTCTTATAGAACGTTTAATCATCGCCCGGGCAAAGCTGGCGAAGCAACGTTCAGGATTTCTGAATTTGCCTAACAGAACAAAGCGTCCACGAATTTGCGTCTAGCGGTGCCAAACTTTGACTGGGCGTTGTTGGGCGGTGGTGAACTTTGAGCGGTGGTCACTGTTGTACGGTGGTCACTGACATTACCGGAGACGAAAACTACCGCTCGTCAACGCTCGCACTATTTTGTACTGCTCAAAACTTCGGAGCGGTAAGGGAACACCACTCATGAAACGCCCCAACAAAGTTCGGGCGGTGTGACCCAGGCTTAACTTCTTTCGGTAAGCAAACTTTTCAGTTATCTTTGCTAATTCTTGAATTTGGAGAAAACACAGAATAATAAGTTACTCGGCTACAACAAGTTAGTAAAGATCATCAGCATAATTATATATTCAATAATTATTAAAATTAAATTATTATATTGGATATAACAAAATATCACTATGGCCAAACAATATATATACATTAATTACCTTCACAAATTGCAGAAGGTAATGTTTTGGTGGGCATTTATATATTTGTTATCTTATTACTGGCATAACTCAAAAAGTATTCAACCAAATTGTCTGAAATTTAGTGGGACGATTGGTCAATGTCCAGGAACAATTTGGTTAGATTTTGTGAGTGATCGAGTCAAAGGTCAAACCAAGGATAGAGGTGATTTATGACTCAAGGACTATTGGATGGTCAAGGTTATTTATAAGCGGCGGTGAAGGTATTTGCTCTACGAGTGTCCGTCATCTATAGTTAATTATTGCAACTATTGAACCGTAAGATCGGAAAGACATTAGATTGTTATAATGTGGGTATATGAGGTAAAAATATCGATAGTGCTATAACTTGTGCTATAACTTGTGCTATAACTTGTGCTATAACTTGTGCTATAACTTGTGCTATAACTTGTGCTATAACTTGTGCTATAACTTGTGCTATAACTTGTGCTATAACTTGTGCTATAACTTTTGCTATAACTTTTGCTATAACTTGTGCTATAACTTGTGCTATAACTTGTGCTATAACATGTGCTATAACACTTGGCAGCATTTTAAAATGTTAATCATGAGGTTGAAGGTAATTATTAGAGAAAAAGCAGAAAATAAAATGTTCCATGGTAATGTCTTTTTACAAAATACATTAAGAAATGTATCCAAATTACACGGGCCAAAATGTGCCAGTAAAACACATCATTTGGTCCAAATAAACAAAGTATATTAGACTTAATTAATATCACCTTTGCGAAAATTCGTCGACGAAACGTCTGGCAACCGACTATAAATACTATACACTATAAATACTATACACTATAAATACTATACACTATAAATACTATACACTATAAATACTATACACTATACAAATACTATACACTATAAATACTATACACTATAAATACTACACACTATAAATACTATACACTATAAATACTACACACTATAAATACTATACACTATAAATACTACACACTATAAATACTATACACTATAAATACTATACACTATAAATACTATACACTATAAATACTATACACTATAAATACTATACACTATAAATACTATACACTATAAATACTATACACTTTAAATACTTTACACTAGTAGTGTATTATAATACATAGTGTATTACAGTGTGTAATGTATCATAATGTATATTGTATATTTTTCTTATATCTCAATTCATTAACTGTTTCATGGTGAGAAATATTAGAGGTTGAAAATGTAAAGCTTTTTCCCCACGTATTTAACGAGAGGAAATTCGACCATTGGAAATAATTTCAGTGAAACCGAAACTAATTATCAACAGTTAAATAAACAATGAAAAGTGGTGTAGGACAACTGCCACCAGGACAATTGCCACCCGGACAATTGCCACCCCGAACAATTGCCACCCCGGACAATTGCCACCCCGGACAATTGCCACCCCGAACAATTGCCACCCCGGACAATTGCCACCCGCACAATTGCCACCCTGGACAATTGCCACCCCAGACAATTGCCACCCCAGACAATTGCCACCCCAGACAATTGCCACATAATCAACCCTAAAGATTATTATTAGGGTTGTAATAAAATGCTCTAAGTCACAAATGTTAAGAATATCACAGACGAGAAAAAATTGAATTTTATTGGTTTCTATATACGGTGTCTTTAGACGAATTAATGGTGTTTAATTATCCCCGTTTCTAATATTTTTACTATCTATGATTATTAAAGCATATTGTTACAACCCGAATTATTATTATCAGGATTCTTCACTTATTTAATTAAGTAGTAGTAGTAATGTTTGTCCTATTGTTTGTCCATTATCAATTATTAATATATATACAACTTTACTGGGTGAGATATTAAAGACTTTCAAAATCAATTGATCACGAATCAATAATGTTGTACAATGTTAACGTTAATTAAACATATTTTTAGAGTAAAATAATAATAGGTAACATGTGTAATAGAATATAATTAACCGGTCACTAGAACGGAAGGAAAAGTTTGAAAATTCATAATGAAAAAAGTAAAAGGAGTTTAAAAAATTAAAATATGTACTGAATTTGAGCGACTGATTTCAAATACTGTAGCTTGCCATATATTAAATTATAAATATTTGCTTAATAATGATAGTGGCGATAAAGGAAGAAATATCTAATTTATAATGGATATGACCAATTGTACAATAGAAATATAGTGTACGATGGAAATAAATCGTATACAAACAATATGTTATTTATTATATCACCAATTGGATTAATTAATTTTATTAAGAAGTCCCCAATTAGGGGTATTATATATTATATAAGCCTAAGGGATTGGTGCTACTGTAATTTTTACTTTTCATCACTAAATATCCTTATCCTTACAATAAATGATGGATGGAGAAATTTATATCTTAAAATATAAATAATTAATCTAATAAAAATACTGTGCTTATTTTATCACTGTCTTTTAAGATGAAAAGCCTGATGATAATTATTTGGGTGGCAATTGTCCGGTCACGATGAAAAGTACTGTCACTGCCAGTACTGTGACTACTGTCACTGCCAGTACTGTGACTACTGTCACTGCCAGTACTGTGACTACTATCACTGCCAGTACTGTGACTACTGTCACTGTCAGTACTGTCACTACTGTCACTGCCAGTACTTCCGTCAGTGAAAGTGCTATCAGTGAGAACTCTTCTCCTCTAATCGTGTCTTCTCTCCTCTAAATTAGAGGTTAAGGAGATAGAACTTATTTAGATGCGAATCTAAACAATGCGGAGAATTTAGTCTTCTTACAATGAAAACTTATATTTAGATTATAGTTACTTTTGTGAGAGGAAGAGGTACCTAAATATAAATATGATAATACAAACATCTCTCACTAGTAACTTCTGTATTAAACATAACTCTTCACTTTTCTTCCGCTCAATGCTGTTCAGGTGACAAATATAAAAGAGGAAAATAACTTCTAATACTAAAGATGACAAATATAATTATTTGAAACGATACACAAGTTGTATCTAGTTATTTATTGCAGTGTATATAGTTGATATTTTAATTCACATATTGGCAACACTGTGTCAAATTGAAATTCGATTTTCATCATGTAATATTTACTATCATTTTTAGTGCCTTTTCCCCAGTAGCCACAGCAGGTAAAGTCTGAGCACGCTAGTACACACACCAACCTATTAGTTCTCATCATCAAGCAGTTTGTGCAAGTCATTGAGAGGCTACAATGCACGATAACGGCAAACATATAGAGAAGACCAATGCACTGATCTAGTTCACGGATAGGAAATTTCAAACGATGAGCAATATCGGTCTGCAAGGTTCTAATGAAAGGATGCACACACCTATTACAATTATAGGTTATTATTTTATTAAGGGCAGCTGTTTCTCTTTTAAAAATAACAAATTAATGTTTGAAAAATAAAACATCCCAGTAATATATCCCAGCAATATATTAAAGGTCCACGCCACGCAAATTTTCTATTCTCCATTTTTATTTTATTTTCCCTTTATTCAGCAAACCCCATGCGATTTTTCCTATTTCAATTTAAAAATTACACAGTGCACTATCAGCTTCATACTGAGTTGCTAATTTTAAAGCCAAAGAGGGAGATTGTATAACTTTTGATGAATCACTAAATTTTATTGGTGTAGAGGGGGAAAACTGGAGAAAACTTATCACATAAACTTTTATTTACTTGAGGCAATCATTGTCAGTTTAAGCGAAAGCTGTACATACACTGTTTGTCCATGGAATTCTAATAGGATATCAAAACAAAGAGTGTACAATCTTTTTCTTTAGTGTCAGATTAGTTCTTCGTACTACTGGCACACATTCAGTTTACTGGCAAAAAACATATGAAAATTATTACAATGAACTCAGTTTTATGCGACTTTCAGATTGATTATCCTATAGAGCTTAGGTCTATAATATTATATAGTAACGTAAATAAACTAGCAATACATAAATTGCAGCTTCTTTAAAAAAAACTCACACACATTTTTGTCAGTTAAAAAAATGGAATGATAAATTAGTTAGTAGATACCTATGCTGTCGTAGAGTTATCCTCCACCAGATGTGACTTAGTACTGAGCATTAATGTCCGAGAAAGTGAAACACACTAGGTGGGAAAGAAACTATAGAGTTAGAATGGAATTTACAAGATATTGACGGAGCTTAGCAAATCACCAACTGAATATAGTTCACTGTTGATGAATATAGTTCACTGTTGATGAATATAGTTCACTGTTGATGAATATAGTTCACTGTTGATGAATATAGTTCACTGTTGATGAATATAGTTCACTGTTGATGAATATAGTTCACTGTTGATGAATATAGTTCACTGTTGATGAATATAGTTCAAGTACCTATGTGAAGTACAGTACTTCTCAAATAAGAGCATAAGTGAAGTGCCCCCCCCCCCCCCTCCCCCATAAATGTAGTTCAAATACCCCCTAATTAGTTATTAAGTAATTACACTACCACCACACTATAGTGCCTTTAATTTCTACTCATTGCAACTACGTGCACTCCATAACTTTCACCTACAAAGAAACACATCAGACCGGGGCACTTATGTCCCTAAAAACACAGGCATGGGCAGTTGCGAATAAGTTGGTCAGGCGGTACTGTAGTGGCTAACTCGGTCTCACGTACGCAAAGCACTTCAGTGAAAAGGAAAGCGATTAATCACCTGCCAAAGTCGCTATTGATGAAAATAAATATGAAGGTAAATAAATAATAATGAAAATAGATAAAATGTTTCGTGTACTAAGTGTACATAACCTCACCGAGTACATTTTATAAACTCAAATAAAGATAGAAAAGTGTTAAATATTTTGAAGTCATGGCCATGAGAATGTAAGACGGAAAGAGGTTCATAAAAAGAAAATCCTAGCGTAGCTTTGCCATACTATAAGGCTTTGGAGAGAGAAGCCTGAAAGAAAGTAAAAGGCACAAAAAACTGAGCAAAAAATAGTGTCTGGTATAAAGCTTAGGAGATGTAATTAAGAGGAACAGGTTACAGAAAACCGGTCAGAAGCTATCTGATGGAGGAGGTAGTGAGAACTGGTACATCACTGGCACATCATTGGTGCATCACTGGCACATCACTGGTACATCACTGGTACATCCCTGGGATTTATCAAGTTCAAATTTATGCGTTGATAGAGATTGGAACTCTTATTTTCTCAACATTTCGAATTATTAATATCGAAATTGTGGCCTATTGGTTTACAGCACTGCTGGCATTGTAAAACAAAAAGAACACGCTGCAAAGGAGCCTTTTCAAGGAAGCACAGCGGAGGAAGATAATTGATGGTGTAGACTGTAGAGTGCTTTCTGTTTCAAGGGAAGATTTGAGTTGCAGCTGGTGGAAAGTTGCCAAACGATTTTTGGATTTGTCGGAATGATTGAAAATGCTTCCATCTTAATTGTTTGTCCAAGGTTGTGTCGGTAAAACCAGATTTTCAAAGAGGATGATACAGCAATCCATAACTCTTGCCATTCAGATGAGTACTTCCAGGCCAATGACATTCAATCATCTTCCTTGTTCTTATAACCAATAGAAAATCTTTGGGAAGGATGGCCAATGAAGTGCATGAAGGTGAGATCTAATTTGAGACGAGAGAAGATCTTCGTGATGCGATTTTTCAAATGATTGCAATGAGGAATCTATGAACCCATCGTTAGTGGGTAAAAAGGATCTGTAGGTACACACTATCCGTAGGTTGTGAGGATAACTGAGACTGCATCACTATCCGTAGGTAGGAAGGAAAACTGAGACTGCATCACTATCCGTAGGTAGGAAGGAAAACTGAGACTGCATCACTATCCGTAGGTAGTAAGGTAACTGAGACTGCATCACTATCCGTAGGTAGTAAGATAACTGAGACTTCATCACTATCCGTAGGTAGTAAGGTAACTGAGACTGCATCACTATCCGTAGGTAGTAAGATAACTGAGACTTCATCACTATCCGTAGGTAGGAAGGATAACTGAGACTGCATCACTATCCGTAGGTAGTAAGATAACTGAGACTGTATCACTATCCGTAGGTAGGAAGGAAAACTGAGACTGCATCACTATCCGTAGGTAGTAAGATAACTGAGACTTCATCACTATCCGTAGGTAGTAAGATAACTGAGACTTCATCACTATCCGTAGGTAGTAAGATAACTGAGACTTCATCACTATCCGTAGGTAGGAAGGATAACTGAGACTTCATCACTATCCGTAGGTAGTAAGATAACTGAGACTGCATCACTATCCGTAGGTAGGAAGGATAACTGAGACTTCATCACTATTAGCGACAAGAAATGGACGTTTTGAAAATTAAAAATGAGAGAGTTTAAAAATTAATTTTTATTAGGTCAAAAGAATAAAATTTGTATTTTCAAAGGAACTGATACAAAACAAATTTCTAGTTCCTTATACTCATTGCAAATTGCCAAAATAAACTAAGATGGCGCTATATGTTGACTCTGTTCTCACTAAGGATATGTACAAAGTATGCCAGTACACTAGAGCCTGAGGCTATTTGTCCCCTGCACTTGCTATGCACTTTTACTTTTCACATCTGAAAATACTTTGCAATGAATGCCTACGTGCTGTACAGACATGCATGTGTACAAATGTAAATAGTAAGTAGGCATTTTTAGGTCAGTTCACCGCCACACTGACCACTAGGTCAACATTACCAAAAGTCATTATTACAACCTGCATCTTATCTGCAGAAATTGATGTTACATTATCTTTATACTAATAACTAACTGTTATTAGTGTAGTATAGTACTAATAGTATTAGTAGTTTATTAGTCTAAATAACTAACTGTTATTAGTGTGGTATAGTACTAATAGTATTAGTAGTTTATTAGTCTAAATAACTAACTGTTATTAGTGTAGTATAGTACTAATAGTATTAGTAGTTCATTAGTCTAAATAACTAATTGTTATTAGTTCAATAAAGATATATGATATATCTTTAGATATATTTCTTATAATAATTTGCAATGTAAGTTTATTTCATTGTTCACTGGACTTAAAACTTAAAGTAATTAATTTCCTTAGAGCCTCAAATCCAAAATAAGAAGAAAAACAAGAGAGATAATAACTGCCATTTTTCTTACTGATTATAGACTACTTAAACATGTCACATATAGGGTGACATGAAATGTGACTCTGATTGTTGAATTGTGACCCATTAGCTTGCATGGATGAAATAAATATTTTGATGTGCATTTATTTATTGCAAAGATCAAAAAATTTCTTCTGGTGTTTAGACAATTTTCACTTCTCCATTCTAATGCTGAATTACAAACAATAATAAAGTAGCAATCAATCGCCTAATTAGTTAAATAATTTGAATATTTTAGTAAGAGTTAATTGCCTCGTTACAATATATCGGTGTTATTGAAGTCATGAAAGATATATGTAAAAGTGACGGTTGAACTCTAAAAAGGCATTTAATTCTTTTTTGTCATTCTGTTAATTACCCACCTAGATATTTCACCTACGCAAAATTGTGGAAGGTCATGTTTTAATCGGTGTTATATTTGTTTATTTGTAATCTTGTTATTGGCATAACTAAAAAAGTGTTGAACCAAATTGCCTGAGATTAGGTGGGATAACTGTTCACTATCTAGGAACCATTCGATTAAAAAGGTCAAGATCACTAAAAGGTCAAAATGAAAAAAAAAAATTAGCGGCAGCGAAGGTAGGCATTCTAGTAGAAACAGTGGTCGAATTACTAACAAATCCATTAATGCATAAAATGAAGTACAGAAAATCCATTCAAAACACGAATAGTGTAATTCAATGAATACTCAAAATGTGTCAATTGTTCTCGTAATTTCATATAATCGGGTAGAAATAAAATGAAACATTTTTTTCATGGGAAATAATATAAAAATGTGAGAATGAAAAGAAAGCAATATATGATATTGAGAACAGTGAGATATTAGTACTAACTAATGTCATTCTCACCAATTAGTTCACACTCACCCACTATGAAGTCATACTCCTTGTAGAGCCTCTCCCTGATGATAGGTCTGCCCTCAGGGTCAGTCACGTCATACCTGTTGTAGGCCAGGGACAGCAGTAGGGTGGGTATGAACCAAGTGGCGGCATGTCCAGCTGATAGCAGAGTCATTTTCTCTAGGCACTAAGATGTAACACTCAATTCACGGATTTTATAATCACTTTTCACACGCAAAAACTGTTTCACAATTTGTTCAATGCTCCTAAATTCGTTTGTTTATCGATGTTAATTTTGAAGAATTTGCCAATTATTTATTAGAATTTTAGATAAGACTCACATCAACAAATTTTGTGAAGTGACTAAGATTTAATATACATTTTTTCTCTGCATTGAGTAGAGTGTCTTCATCACAGTGTGTATATGCAGTTCATCATGAGGTAGAAACATCTTAATCACCACTAAACATAGCAAGTGCAACTGAAAAGAATAAATACGATTAGCATTATTACTCTGCTAAGAAATAGTCTACAGTAAGTGACAACTGCCATGCTATGTATTATAATTATTTGGCGTGATTTGTTTTGCGCATTGTAAACTTAAACTTTCATGGATTGAATTTAATGTGAAGTATATTATTATTTCAACCAAAAATTAGTATAAAAATGTTAATTTTTTCAAACATTTTAGAATACTCATCACACAAGCTTTACAGGTTAAAATTTTCATTGAGTGTGATTTTGCATCTTATTATTTAAGAGTTGCTTTTATTTAAGAGTTGCTTTTTAAGGAAAATTGAATACAAAGCACACCGAAATAGCAGTAAGAGGGAAAATTATATCCATGAACAAATGCACCTACAAAACTCTACACTAAAAGTTGTATAAAAATAACTGAGAGATGGCAATTGCATTATTATTAGTAATATTTATATCAATCAGTGCTTTCAAATTTGAACTACAAATAGTACAACCATTTGGAATTTGTAATTAAGGCCTGTTCACACATATCAGTTTTCTATCCGTAACGTGTCCCTTCACTGCTTCAGTTTCCATGATAAAATATATCGTTACTTTAAATTCAACGGACACGTCCTCACACGTCAGGTCCAGTACCGTGTCCTATTGTGCTAAAAAAGAACAGAGAGGACACGGCACGGATGTCAGTGAAGCAGCCTTTAGAAGGACGAGCAAGGACTTCACTGCCTTCAACACTTCCAAATATGGCAGCTACAAAGGTCTGTTGTTGTTATGATAAAAATGACACATTAGAATGATAACCTCATCGAACTTTGAACACCATTAACGTACCAAATTCGTAATTAACACCTCGAAAAACGGCGTCTAATTCATCACATTCTCAATCAGCGTCTAATTCATCACATTCTCAAGAAGCGTCTAATTCATCACATTCTCAAGCAGCGTCTAATTCATCACATTCTCAAGCAGCGTCCAATTCATCACATTCTCAAAGAACGTCACACTCATCACATTCTGAAGGCTGGCTTAACATCACACTCATCACATTCTCAAGGCTGGCTTAGCATCACACTCATCACATTCTCAAGGCTGGCTTAGCATCACACTCATCACATTCTCAAGGCTGGCTTAGCATCACACTCATCACATTCTCAAGGCTGGTTTAGCATCACACTCATCACATTCTCAAGGCTGGCTTAGCATCACACTCATCACATTCTCAAGGCTGGCTTAGCATCACACTCATCACATTCTCAAGGCTGGCTTAGCATCACACTCATCACATTCTCAAGGCTGGCTTAGCATCACACTCATCACATTCTCAAGGCTGGTTTAGCATCACACTCATCACATTCTCAAGGCTGGCTTAGCATCACACTCATCACATTCTCAAGGCTGGTTTAGCATCACACTCATCACATTCTCAAGGCTGGCTTAGCATCACACTCATCACATTCAAGGCTGGCTTAGCATCACACTCATCACATTCTCAAGGCTGGCTTATCATCACACTCATCACATTCTCAAGGCTGGTTTAGCATCACACTCATCACATTCAAGGCTGGCTTAGCATCACACTCATCACATTCAAGGCTGGCTTAGCATCACAATCATCACATTCAAGGCTGGCTTAGCATCACAATCATCACATTCTCAAGGCTGGCTTAGCATCACACTTGCTCAGAAAGAAAGTTGTTCAAGTGATCCGGTTTGTGTGTATGCATATTTATAATAAAAGTGAAAAGGAGTAGAGCAGGCAACCTAGGCAGAGTGGTAAGTTAATTTAACAGCATTTAATGGCCTATGTTGTTCTTAATGTTACACGAGGTACTTAGTGGAAATAGAAAATGAAACACGAATACAGAAGGTATGCAAACGTGATTCTATACTCTTATATATACGCCAATTAATATGTATTAAATATAAATATTCTAGTGACTCATTTTTCGAATAAATGGTGATTTGAAAACACTAACTAGTAAAGCAGATTAAGAGTGAAATTTTTGTTCTCTCTTGCCTGGCTACAAAAAGTGCTGAGGTAGTCGAAAAAAAGTCACTTATTTTCAGTCTAAGAAGCAATGGTTTAAGCTTTCTAAAGACTAAATTGAACATCATTGCATTAGTTCACTATTTTATATATTCATTATTCAAGAGATAATTGATAGTTTATGTTAATAATCTAATTAAGTAATTGAAAGGAAGGTTTTATGATAGATTATAATATTTCAATTGGCAATTGTACATGAGGAGAAGAGTTGCAGCAACTACTATCTCTATTCTTCATTAGAGTCTGTGCTAACTGTTGAGTTATAGACTTTTATAGTGCGGCTCAAAAAGTTATAGAGTATATTTCCAATGGAAGAAAATATTAAAAGTAAAAAAGAATGTTTTGAGTCAAAATGTTGATATTTGGCAAAGTGTTGGGGATAAATTGCTCTTTTTCGTTGATAGAGAGATGCCAATTAGTGAATATTCGTATCACTAGGAAGGACTGAATTCTATTTTAAATGTTCAAAAATAATTCAAATAGTTACTTTGAACTTTACATTACCACTAAGCATATCAATGTACACAAAACACTTTAACGATGCAACTGTAAAGTATTTTTTATATTCTCTCTACTTCATTCAAATAACATTACAGTAGGACTTGTGAATTATGGAATTCAAAATCTAGGGAACATCCTAAATTATGCAAACAATAATAATGGAATGCAAAATTTATATACTTTCATTTTATTGAGAAATATTGTAATATTTGTTAAAAAATTATTGTATTCTTATTTTCATAGATTACTAACATATTTTACAGTTAAATTAACCGTAAATAATATAATGGCCTCTGACATGGAAATATTGATTTCAACAAAAGAAAAAGAAGTTCCGTAACGTTACTTCAAAAGTTAAAAAAGGCGACAATTTAATTATTTCAAAGGAAAAAAGGTATTCATTTATCTTCTATTTAAAAAATATGCTTTTGTATAAAATAAATGTTTTACTTCATAACTTTTTCTTCTTTATTTAGCTCAGTACATTATATTTACGGAATAGAAAATTATTGGACTACTCAGTTGTCCAAAATTGAGGAACTTTACTGCAATGGCATAATAATTAACAGCACATTTTACTAAACATGTGGAAGGTATTTTAAAATACAATCTAGAATGCAGGAAAAAAGTAACTAATTAATCATACTCAGTAAATGTTATTCATTTATTTTAGACGCTTATCGTAAAATACCAGACGGTTTTAGTTTGTTCTTTGCCTAGAACTAACTGTTCTCAACTGTAGGTACTTATACACTATACAGTAAATAGATATTGAAGATAAAACTGTCAAAAGAATTATTAATTTTAATTTGTTATTCATTTGTAGCAACATGATTTTCTCTTGCGCTTTACTTTCTAGAGGGTTATTAAAACATCAACTTTATCTTTTTTTATTTAGAAAGATGTCTGCTACCCCCTGAAAACATAATGAAAAAGAGGAACAAAAAAATTAATAAAAAGACAAGGGGAAACCTATAATGATGGTTATAGTACATTCCATCCCAGATAAAATCAGTAAAGTAGCTATATATTTTGTCATTGTCGAAGCTACCTGGGGAACAGGGCAAGCTCCCCAACCGGATCACTATAACCCAAACATAGGTGAATTGTGCATTTGGTATTTATCAGCATGGAATATACCGGCCACAATAAGAAAAAAACAAGCAGGAGCAAATGTGGACACATATATGTTACAGATCAGAAAGGATCTACCGGACAAGTAAAATTTACAGGACACGTAGGATCAATAGGACACTATATGAGGAATAAGGGTGCATACCAACCAAGCGAATGGATTCAATCCATGAAAAATCAATGCGAATCCTGAATCACCAAGATCCGCCACGTTAATTCCTATGCAACCGTTCACACCGCCGGAATCAATTGAAATCATGACGATTCAGAATCAGTAATTTGTTTGGTTCCTATTTTTCATCAGTCAATGCGACTCTGCCCACTGCAATGTGAAAAATTTAGAACCTCATTTGGAGTCTAGCTCCAAGTTTATCCCTCATTTCTTAAAATTTAAATATCTTTTTGATTATTTTTAAAATTGTAACTATTAAACAATATCTAAACAATAACTAAAATATTATACGTAACCTAAGTGAAATAACGGTATGTAAAATACCGTAAAATAATTTGAAATCAAACAAGTACTGAACGTGTTCAGTACTTGTTCATTCAGTGCGTTCACCCAGCAACCGTTTCAGGGATCTTGTGGAAGTAGTGAAAGAAGCATCAATGTGGAGTCTTATATGCAAGTTTACTACAAGACCAGCATGCTATATATGTCGTACTGAATGAGATGTAAACTGATCTGTCGGTGGGAAATACGTTGACTCAATATGATTGATTCGATTCACTGAAATTTAGAAGTAAAAGGACACTTAATTATAGGAGCAACAGGAAGCTTAGGAACAAGAGAACATATAAGACACTTAACAATAACAGAAAAATGGAAGGTAATAATAAAATAAAGGAAGATAAATTGAAATGAAATTGTTCATCTATATTTCAAATTAGAGAGGTTTTCGAATGGAGTAAATAGTACCTATTTAAAGGAGTTAGACTGTGTGAGTTTAGAGAGTTATACTGATAGTGTCAAACGCACACCTCTACTTTTAGAAGATGTTTATTATAAGTAATAGAAGATGAATATTATAAGTTAAAGAAGATGTTTATTATAAGTAATAGAAGATGAATATTATAAGTAATAGAAGATGTTTATTATAAGTAATAGAAGATGTTTATTATAAGTAATAGAAGATGTTCATTATAAGTAATAGAAGATGTTTATTATAAGTAATAGAAGATGTTCATTATAAGTAATAGAAGATGTTCATTATAAGTAATAGAAGATGTTTATTATAAGTAATAGAAGATGTTTATTATAAGTAATAGAAGATGTTTATTATAAGTAATAGAAGATGTTCATTATAAGTAATAGAAGATGTTCATCATAAGTAATAGAAGATGAATATTATAAGTAATAGAAGATGTTCATTATAAGTAATAGAAGATGAATATTATAAGTAATAGAAGATGAATATTATAAGTAATAGAAGATGTTCATTATAAGTAATAGAAGATGTTCATTATAAGTAATAGAAGATGTTTATTATAAGTAATAGAAGATGTTCATTATAAGTAATAGAAGATGTTCATTATAAGTAATAGAAGATGTTCATTATAAGTAATAGAAGATGAATATTATAAGTAATAGAAGATGTTCATTATAGGTAATAGAAGATGAATATTATAAGTAATAGAAGATGTTCATTATAAGTAATAGAAGATGAATATTATAAGTAATAGAAGATGAATATTATAAGTAATAGAAGATGTTCATTATAAGTAATAGAAGATGTTTATTATAAGTAATAGAAGATGTTCATTATAAGTAATAGAAGATGTTCATTATAAGTAATAGAAGATGTTTATTATAAGTAATAGAAGATGTTTATTATAAGTAATAGAAGATGTTTATTATAAGTAATAGAAGATGTTCATTATAAGTAATAGAAGATGTTCATCATAAGTAATAGAAGATGAATATTATAAGTAATAGAAGATGTTCATTATAAGTAATAGAAGATGAATATTATAAGTAATAGAAGATGAATATTATGAGTAATAGAAGATGTTCATTATAAGTAATAGAAGATGTTCATTATAAGTAATAGAAGATGTTTATTATAAGTAATAGAAGATGTTCATTATAAGTAATAGAAGATGTTCATTATAAGTAATAGAAGATGTTTATTATAAGTAATAGAAGATGTTTATTATAAGTAATAGAAGATGTTTATTATAAGTAATAGAAGATGTTCATTATAAGTAATAGAAGATGTTCATCATAAGTAATAGAAAATGAATATTATAAGTAATAGAAGATGTTCATTATAAGTAATAGAAGATGAATATTATAAGTAATAGAAGATGAATATTATAAGTAATAGAAGATGTTCATTATAAGTAATAGAAGATGTTTATTATAAGTAATAGAAGATGTTCATTATAAGTAATAGAAGATGTTTATTATAAGTAATAGAAGATGTTCATTATAAGTAATAGAAGATGTTCATAATAAGTAATAGAAGATGAATATTATAAGTAAAAGAAGATGAATATTATAAGTAATAGAAGATGCATATTATAAGTAATAGAAGATGAATATTATAAGTAATAGAAGATGAATATTATAAGTAATAGAAGATGTTTATTATAAGTAATAGAAGATGTTTATTATAAGTAATAGAAGATGTTCATTATAAGTAATAGAAGATGTTCATTATAAGTAATAGAAGATGTTTATTATAAGTAATAGAAGATGTTTATTATAAGTAATAGAAGATGAATATTATAAGTAATAGAAGATGAATATTATAAGTAATAGAAGTTGTTTATTATAAGTAATAGAAGATGAATATTATAAGTAATAGAAGATGTTTATTATAAGTAATAGAAGATGCATATTATAAGTAATAGAAGATGAATATTATAAGTAATAGAAGATGTTCATTATAAGTAATAGAAGATGAATATTATAAGTTAAAGAAGATGTTTATTATAAGTAATAGAAGATGAATATTATAAGTAATAGAAGATGTTTATTATAAGTAATAGAAGATGTTTATTATAAGTAATAGAAGATGTTCATTATAAGTAATAGAAGATGTTTATTATAAGTAATAGAAGATGTTCATTATAAGTAATAGAAGATGTTCATTATAAGTAATAGAAGATGTTTATTATAAGTAATAGAAGATGTTTATTATAAGTAATAGAAGATGTTTATTATAAGTAATAGAAGATGTTCATTATAAGTAATAGAAGATGTTCATCATAAGTAATAGAAGATGAATATTATAAGTAATAGAAGATGTTCATTATAAGTAATAGAAGATGAATATTATAAGTAATAGAAGATGAATATTATAAGTAATAGAAGATGTTCATTATAAGTAATAGAAGATGTTCATTATAAGTAATAGAAGATGTTTATTATAAGTAATAGAAGATGTTCATTATAAGTAATAGAAGATGTTCATTATAAGTAATAGAAGATGTTTATTATAAGTAATAGAAGATGTTTATTATAAGTAATAGAAGATGTTTATTATAAGTAATAGAAGATGTTCATTATAAGTAATAGAAGATGTTCATCATAAGTAATAGAAGATGAATATTATAAGTAATAGAAGATGTTCATTATAAGTAATAGAAGATGAATATTATAAGTAATAGAAGATGTTCATTATAGGTAATAGAAGATGAATATTATAAGTAATAGAAGATGTTCATTATAAGTAATAGAAGATGAATATTATAAGTAATAGAAGATGAATATTATAAGTAATAGAAGATGTTCATTATAAGTAATAGAAGATGTTTATTATAAGTAATAGAAGATGTTCATTATAAGTAATAGAAGATGTTCATTATAAGTAATAGAAGATGTTTATTATAAGTAATAGAAGATGTTTATTATAAGTAATAGAAGATGTTTATTATAAGTAATAGAAGATGTTCATTATAAGTAATAGAAGATGTTCATCATAAGTAATAGAAGATGAATATTATAAGTAATAGAAGATGTTCATTATAAGTAATAGAAGATGAATATTATAAGTAATAGAAGATGAATATTATAAGTAATAGAAGATGTTCATTATAAGTAATAGAAGATGTTCATTATAAGTAATAGAAGATGTTTATTATAAGTAATAGAAGATGTTCATTATAAGTAATAGAAGATGTTCATTATAAGTAATAGAAGATGTTTATTATAAGTAATAGAAGATGTTTATTATAAGTAATAGAAGATGTTTATTATAAGTAATAGAAGATGTTCATTATAAGTAATAGAAGATGTTCATCATAAGTAATAGAAAATGAATATTATAAGTAATAGAAGATGTTCATTATAAGTAATAGAAGATGAATATTATAAGTAATAGAAGATGAATATTATAAGTAATAGAAGATGTTCATTATAAGTAATAGAAGATGTTTATTATAAGTAATAGAAGATGTTCATTATAAGTAATAGAAGATGTTTATTATAAGTAATAGAAGATGTTCATTATAAGTAATAGAAGATGTTCATAATAAGTAATAGAAGATGAATATTATAAGTAAAAGAAGATGAATATTATAAGTAATAGAAGATGCATATTATAAGTAATAGAAGATGAATATTATAAGTAATAGAAGATGAATATTATAAGTAATTAGAAGATGTTTATTATAAGTAATAGAAGATGTTTATTATAAGTAATAGAAGATGTTCATTATAAGTAATAGAAGATGTTCATTATAAGTAATAGAAGATGTTTATTATAAGTAATAGAAGATGTTTATTATAAGTAATAGAAGATGAATATTATAAGTAATAGAAGATGAATATTATAAGTAATAGAAGTTGTTTATTATAAGTAATAGAAGATGAATATTATAAGTATAGAAGATGTTTATTATAAGTAATAGAAGATGCATATTATAAGTAATAGAAGATGAATATTATAAGTAATAGAAGATGAATATTATAAGTAATAGAAGATGTTTATTATAAGTAATAGAAGATGTTTATTATAAGTAATAGAAGATGTTCATTATAAGTAATAGAAGATGTTCATTATAAGTAATAGAAGATGTTTATTATAAGTAATAGAAGATGTTTATTATAAGTAATAGAAGATGTTTATTATAAGTAATAGAAGATGTTCATTATAAGTAATAGAAGATGTTTATTATAAGTAATAGAAGATGCATATTATAAGTAATAGAAGATGAATATTATAAGTAATAGAAGATGAATATTATAAGTAATAGAAGATGTTTATTATAAGTAATAGAAGATGTTTATTATAAGTAATAGAAGATGTTCATTATAAGTAATAGAAGATGTTCATTATAAGTAATAGAAGATGTTTATTATAAGTAATAGAAGATGTTTATTATAAGTAATAGAAGATGTTTATTATAAGTAATAGAAGATGAATATTATAAGTAATAGAAGATGTTTATTATAAGTAATAGAAGATGCATATTATAAGTAATAGAAGATGAATATTATAAGTAATAGAAGATGTTTATTATAAGTAATAGAAGATGAATATTATAAGTAATAGAAGATGTTTATTATAAGTAATAGAAGATGTTTATTATAAGTAATAGAAGATGTTCATTATAAGTAATAGAAGATGTTCATTATAAGTAATAGAAGATGTTTATTATAAGTAATAGAAGATGTTTATTATAAGTAATAGAAGATGAATATTATAAGTAATAGAAGATGAATATTATAAGTAATAGAAGATGAATATTATAAGTAATAGAAGATGTTTATTATAAGTAATAGAAGATGCATATTATAAGTAATAGAAGATGAATATTATAAGTAATAGAAGATGTTTATTATAAGTAATAGAAGATGTTTATTATAAGTAATAGAAGATGAATATTATAAGTAATAGAAGATGAATATTATAAGTAATAGAAGATGTTCATTATAAGTAATAGAAGATGAATATTATGAGTAATAGAAGATGTTCATTATAAGTAATAGAAGATGTTTATTATAAGTAATAGAAGATGTTTATTATAAGTAATAGAAGATGCATATTATAAGTAATAGAAGATGAATATTATAAGTAATAGAAGATGTTTATTATAAGTAATAGAAGATGAATATTATAAGTAATAGAAGATGTTTATTATAAGTAATAGAAGATGCATATTATAAGTAATAGAAGATGAATATTATAAGTAATAGAAGATGTTTATTATAAGTAATAGAAGATGCATATTATAAGTAATAGAAGATGAATATTATAAGTAATAGAAGATGTTTATTATAAGTAATAGAAGATGTTCATTATAAGTAATAGAAGATGTTCATTATAAGTAATAGAAGATGTTTATTATAAGTAATAGAAGATGTTTATTATAAGTAATAGAAGATGAATATTATAAGTAATAGAAGATGAATATTATAAGTAATAGAAGATGAATATTATAAGTAATAGAAGATGTTTATTATAAGTAATAGAAGATGCATATTATAAGTAATAGAAGATGAATATTATAAGTAATAGAAGATGTTTATTATAAGTAATAGAAGATGTTTATTATAAGTAATAGAAGATGAATATTATAAGTAATAGAAGATGAATATTATAAGTAATAGAAGATGTTCATTATAAGTAATAGAAGATGAATATTATGAGTAATAGAAGATGTTCATTATAAGTAATAGAAGATGTTTATTATAAGTAATAGAAGATGTTTATTATAAGTAATAGAAGATGCATATTATAAGTAATAGAAGATGAATATTATAAGTAATAGAAGATGTTTATTATAAGTAATAGAAGATGAATATTATAAGTAATAGAAGATGTTTATTATAAGTAATAGAAGATGCATATTATAAGTAATAGAAGATGAATATTATAAGTAATAGAAGATGAATATTATAAGTAATAGAAGATGAATATTATAAGTAATAGAAGATGCATATTATAAGTAATAGAAGATGAATATTATAAGTAATAGAAGATGAATATTATAAGTAATAGAAGATGAATATTATAAGTAATAGAAGATGAATATTATAAGTAATAGAAGATGAATATTATAAGTAATAGAAGATGAATATTATAAGTAATAGAAGATGTTTATTATAAGTAATAGAAGATGTTCATTATAAGTAATAGAAGATGAATATTATAAGTAATAGAAGATGAATATTATAAGTAATAGAAGATGCATATTATAAGTAATAGAAGATGTTTATTATAAGTAATAGAAGATGTTCATTATAAGTAATAGAAGATGAATATTATAAGTAATAGAAGATGAATATTATAAGTAATAGAAGATGCATATTATAAGTAATAGAAGATGAATATTATAAGTAATAGAAGATGAATATTATAAGTAATAGAAGATGAATATTATAAGTAATAGAAGATGAATATTATAAGTAATAGAAGATGAATATTATAAGTAATAGAAGATGTTTATTATCAAACATAAAAGTTCCCAAATTTTCGTTATAAAATTTCAAAAATAATTATTATATAAATTATAAAGAATAATGAAATAAAATAGAAAGTAGTATTCAACATACGACAGTTAGTCACAAAGTGCATTGCATAGTCCTGATTTGCATTCTTGTTCCTGACGATGAATAGACATCTTTCAATTCGAAAGTTTTAATCCTAAACAAAAACCTGCAACTTTGAGTTTCTAATAATCATGTTGATAAAAATAAGATTAATAATCATCTTATAATCAAGTTGATAATAAGATTAATAATCATCTTATAATCAAGTTGATAATAAGATTAATAATCATCTTATAATCAAGTTGATAATATGGAAATGCCGTGGTGTAAATATCTTTTCAATCACGCTTTACTTTCATTTTGAATTGGAAGAAATTGTGATGACAGTGAATAAATAAATGATCAAATAAATAAACAAATAATTTCCATTATGATTTTCTGCAAACTAATCTGTCACACAGCTGAGACAGAGAATTATAAAGTCTAAAATGTTATTGCATGACATATATAAATTATAATTAATACACTGAACAGGCAAATCAATTAAATAGTCCGGTACAATAGGTTTTCATTGATAGATTTATCTTTGAAATCGAAGTTAAACAAATCTAAAATGGATTTTATTGCTAATTAATTTAGTGGGGCGTGGCGTCTGTTTCGGAGCTAAAGGCCATATCGCTACCGTGAAAAGGAAATTAAGTACAGGGAACTGGAAGAAGCAGTCAGAAAGGAAAATGGCTCCTTGACAGGTAATTACTGGTAGGTAAGTCACTGTGTGGTAACTTTGTAGTCGCCTACCACCAGTCGGTGTCAATTCTCATGGATGCAGGAAAGCTACTCTGTGAATGCAGTCACTTATCAAGGAATGTGACGTTTTATTTTTAATAAAACAAAAGCACTATAAGTGGCTTAGTCAAAGAAACACCACCCATTTCTCTTCCATTCACTACAGAAAGGTAGAAATAGAATTTATCTATTATAATTTTTAGAAATAAAATTTAATTAACATGTATAAAAATGCAAGCAAGCCCCGCTTTCATTACCCCCGCTCTTGCTTTAATACCAATAACAAATGGTAATTAAGAGCGGGGATGACTCGCATTATTATATAATTGTTATTCCATAAATGTATCATTTTCTATGAGTGATGTAGTAAAAGATAATTCTTTTAATCTCACCCAGTTATATAAATGAATAATTAATTTAATACTATGATATATACACCTGCAGTTATCATGGTCACAAATAAAGATAGTACCCCAATGTAAAATATATTTTCAGCGCACACAATTACTGTTCAATTTATTCAAAAGACCTTTCATAACCATTTTCTTTCTAACTCATAGAAAATGAAATGTTTACGGAATTACAATTATATAACGTGATTCATACGTCTCGTTCTTATTACAATTTGTAATAACTATGAGTCGTGATTAGGTAATAAAAGCAGGGCCTGCCTGTAACCTCAAATACTAAACACGAATATGCATTTATTGGTACATTAGACTCTTTACTAATAGGAACCTTTCTCTACTCACTACGCAAAGAAGGACCTTATCAACCACACTTTGCCAAATATAAAAATTTTGACTCAAAATTCTTCATTTTTTTAGCTTTTCATTTCATTGAAGGTATACTCGACAATCTTTTGAGTGATTATTACTTGCGTACTTACCTAAACATTTTATTATTCAATGATATTTGTATATAGAACAATTTCTATATAAACAACTATATAAAACACACAACTTGTGAAAATAAAAGTTAAAAACATACGAAAATAAAATTAATATCTTATTTCTTTGTATTGCAGAGTGATTATCAATATACAGTCACTGCAGTCACTGTGAGGTACAGTCACTGTGAGGTACAGTCACTGTGAGGTACAGTCACTGTGAGGTACAGTCAATGTGTGGTACAGTTACTGTGTGGTACAGTCACTGTGTGGTACAGTCACTGTGTGGTACAGTCACTGTGTGGTAGTCACTGTGAGGTACACTCACTGTGTGGTACACTCACTGTGTGGTACACTCACTGTGTGGTACACTCACTGTGTGGTACAGTCACTGTGTGGTACAGTCACTGTGTGGTACAGTCACTGTGTGGTACAGTCACTGTGTGGTACAGTCTCTGTGTGGTACAGTCACTGTGTGGTACAGTCACTGTGTGGTACAGTTACTGTGTGGTACAGTCACTGTGTGGTACAGTCACTGTGTGGTACAGTCACTGTGTGGTACAGTCACTGTGTGGTACAGTAACTATGTGGTACAGTCACTGCAGTCACTATGTGGTACAGTCACTGCAGTCACTGTGTGGTACAGTCACTGTGTGGTACAGTAACTATGTGGTACAGTCACTGCAGTCACTGTGTGGTACAATCACTGCAGTCACTGTGTGGTACAATCACTGCAGTCACTGTGTGGTACAATCACTGCAGTCACTGTGTGGTACAATCACTGCAGTCACTGTGTGGTACATTCACTGCAGTCACTGTGTGGTACAATCACTGCAGTCACTGTGTGGTACAATCACTGCAGTCACTGTGTGGTACATTCACTGCAGTCACTGTGTGGTACAATCACTGCAGTCACTGTGTGGTACAATCACTGCAGTCACTGTGTGGTACAATCACTGCAGTCACTGTGTGGTACAATCACTGTGTTGCAATGAGATGTTGAGTGTGGTTACAGTGACGTCACATCCTAGTCATTACTGCAAAAGGATTTAAGTAATAGGTATCTTTTCAAGGATAATGAGCTACATTAGGAAAGAGAGTACAACCTGCTAATTACCCATACACAACTTTCTTTATTGTTATTGTGAGGTGTTAGACAGAGGTGAGGATAAGGAACGGGTAGTGATTTGTATAACAACAACCACGAGGCAATTGTAGAGCTTTGGGTCTCGGCATTTAGTTTTATTGAATGCGGCTCTGGATTAGATGAAAACCTTTCCTCTGATAGTTTGGACAGTTGTCGTACACTTTAATAGGAAGGGAGAAGAGACTGAAAGATGGAACAGCGAGAGCAACATAAGTACTGTGGTTTGCTGGAAAAAAAAACTCTAGTTCACTGCTAGAGTAGTTAGTTCTGGAACAGAGATAAAGAACCACTAGTTCACTGCTAGAGTAGTTAGTTCTGGAACAGATATAAAGAACCACTAGTTCACTGCCAGAGTAGTTAGTTCTGGAACAGAGATAAAGAACCACTAGTTCACTGCTAGAGTAGTTAGTTCTATATAGAACAGATATAAGGAACCACTAGTTCACTGCTAGAGTAGTTAGTTCTTAGTGGAACAGATATAAAGAACCACTAGTTCACTGCTAGAGTAGTTAGTTCTTAATGGAACAGATATAAAGAACCACTAGTTCACTGCTAGAGTAGTTAGTTCTTAATGGAACAGATATAAAGAACCACTAGTTCACTGCTAGAGTAGTTAGTTCTTAATGGAACAGAGATAAAGAACCACTAGTTCACTGCTAGAGTAGTTAGTTCTTAATGGAACAGATATAAAGAACCACTAGTTCACTGCTAGAGTAGTTAGTTCTTAATGGAACAGATATAAAGAACCACTAGTTCACTGCTAGAGTAGTTAGTTCTTAATGGAACAGATATAAAGAACCACTAGTTCACTGCTAGAGTAGTTAGTTCTTAATGGAACAGATATAAAGAACCACTAGTTCACTGCTAGAGTAGTTAGTTCTTAATGGAACAGAGATAAAGAACCACTAGTTCACTGCTAGAGTAGTTAGTTCTTAATGGAACAGATATAAAGAACCACTAGTTCACTGCTAGAGTAGTTAGTTCTTAATGGAACAGATATAAAGAACCACTAGTTCACTGCTAGAGTAGTTAGTTCTTAATGGAACAGAGATAAAAAACCACTAGTTCACTGCTAGAGTAGTTAGTTCTGGAACAGATATAAAGAACCACTAGTTCACTGCTAGAGTAGTTAGTTCTGGAACAGATATAAAGAACCACTAGTTCACTGCTAGAGTAGTTAGTTCTTAATGGAACAGATATAAAGAACCACTAGTTCACTGCTAGAGTAGTTAGTTCTGGAACAGATATAAAGAACCACTAGTTCACTGCTAGAGTAGTTAGTTCTGGAACAGATATAAAGAACCACTAGTTCACTGCTAGAGTAGTTAGTTCTTAATGGAACAGATATAAAGAACCACTAGTTCACTGCTAGAGTAGTTAGTTCTGGAACAGATATAAAGAACCACTAGTTCACTGCTAGAGTAGTTAGTTCTGGAACAGATATAAAGAACCACTAGTTCACTGCTTGAGTAGTTAGTTCATTAACTTTTAAAAAATAGAATTTGAAACTTGAGGTTACGATACATAATCATTGACCAATTAAAATAATCATGAATTTTTATGGAAATTCAATATAGTTTGCAGCTACCAATGTGAGTACTACAAACAGGTTAACATTAATAAGGATTGAGATGCTAATCCCCAACTAATAACCACATCATTCTACATATCATACCAACACGAGGAATATGTCTCAGAATTGCTATGCAGCTTTGCAAAAGTTTTTCCAATTGACATTTAATCGAAAAGAAATCACTGTAATAGGCCTTGTAAAGAAATCGCCACAATAAAATTAGTGTTAATTATTATTGGAAAAGAGAAAAGACACGTCCAGTACTTTCGCAAAGAGAATGTACAAGTTATTTCACTATAATGCAGTCAATGAAAATAACTAACTTAGCTACTTGTCAAAATAGAGAGTTTGCCCAAATGTAACACTTTACTTTTTAATGCTTTAATATCTTTAAACAAAATAAAAATAATGTCACTAATAAATAAATAAAAACAAAGATAAAAATGCTCTATTTACTAAATTATGTTCGCATAGAATTAGAATAATTGACAATGTAATATTATTTAATAGTGATTGTTACAAAAAGTAATTTAATTTTAGAAAGTGCCATGACTTTCTTACAAGTTTTTCACTAGTTTTCGTCAGTCGTTTGTAGCTTTACGGTACACCTTGCGTGAAGAGTATTACTATGTCTGCCTTTTGAATGTGAACAGTACGTCATCTGTCGGAAAATAATGTAAACAAAAAACCATCTATCGGAAAATAATGTAAACAAAAAGCCATCTGTCGGAAAATAATGTAAACAAAAAACCATCTATCGGAAAATAATGTAAACAAAAAGCCATCTGTCGGAAAATAATGTAAACAAAAAACCATCTATCGGAAAATAATGTAAACAAAAAGCCATCTATCGGAAAATAATGTTAATAACAAAAAGCCATCTATCGGAAAATAACGTAAACAAAAAGCCCTCTGACAGAAAATAATGTAAACAAAATGCCCTCTAACGGGAAATATTGTAAACAAAAAGACATCTATCGGAAAATAACGTAAACAAGAAGCCATCTGACAGAAAATAATGTAAACAAAAAGCCATCTAACGGAAAATAATGTAAACAAAAAGCCATCTATCGGAAAATAATGTAAACAGAAAGCCATCTATCGGGAAATATTGTAAACAAAAAGCCATCTATCGGGAAATAATGTAAACAAAAAGCCATCTATCGGGAAATAATGTAAACAAAAAGCCATCTATCGGGAAATAATGTAAACAAAAAGCCATCTATCGGGAAATATTGTAAACAAAAAGCCATCTATCGGGAAATAATGTAAACAAAAAGCCATCTATCGGGAAATATTGTAAACAAAAAGCCATCTATCGGGAAATAATGTAAACAAAAAGCCATCTATCGGGAAATAATGTAAACAAAAAGCCATCTATCGGGAAATATTGTAAACAAAAAGCCATCTATCGGGAAATAATGTAAACAAAAAGCCATCTATCGGGAAATATTGTAAACAAAAAGCCATCTATCGGGAAATAATGTAAACAAAAAGCCATCTATCGGGAAATAATGTAAACAAAAAGCCATCTATCGGGAAATATTGTAAACAAAAAGCCATCTATCGGGAAATATTGTAAACAAAAAGCCATCTATCGGGAAATAATGTAAACAAAAAGCCATCTATCGGGAAATAATGTAAACAAAAAGCCATCTATCGGGAAATATTGTAAACAAAAAGCCATCTATCGGGAAATAATTTAAACAAAAAGCCATCTATCGGATTTCTGATCTAACTTATGTCATCGAATATAATTTTTTTTCTGAAAATACATCGATTTCAATCGCAATATTTCCTATCATTAACTTGTTAATGCTTATCCACCATATTATGCTAAATATTTCATTTGAGAAAAACACACAAACTATGAAGATTTCAAAACACGCTAGCTACTTTTTCCTAATTTCCAATGCTTTTCTATATACGGATGTAGAGCAACAGTCTCTCCTATTTAAATCAATTGCAAAATAGTAAATTGATCTAAATCGGCTAATTATGTAGTATTTTATTTCTATCTAATATTTGATACATTTCAAGTATTTTTTCCACATGGCAGAATTTTATATTAATCATTCAAATGAGGATCATTGCTGCAAATGCACCGGATAATATATACACAAAGTAACAATTCTATATAGATACTTGTAAATACATTTTGTTAAAATTTAGTAAATAGGGACACGTACAATTATTAATTGATAGTTAAATCTCTTCTCATAATCCGGTTTATGTTTCGTGATGTTTTCAAACAGATTTTCTAGCTTGCAATCACTTCACAGAGAGACTCGGACTGACAACCTCTCACCACCGCAGCTACGGTAAACTGAACCTATTACCTTATTTTCCTATTATTATTACTCTTAAGACTGCAACCTATTCACAGTGTAAAGGATAGTTAAGAACTACAGTAAAGAAAAATAATTCTTGAGTATAACAAAGAAGAATTATTCTTGAGTAAAATAATCCAATATTTTATCGACATTTTGTTTTCTAATAATAAAACAATTATTAAATAAATGTTAAAGAAGTTTTAAAAAACGAAGTAAAAAATAACTTTAAAATTAACTTTAATATTTGCGAAAGTTTATTTAATAAAGGACCTTTAACACAATATTTCTGTCGTGTTATTATCGGCAATGTTTTCTAACATTGCCCAATATTTATTGAGTATTTGTAATGTGCAATTCACTTTTCAATACAGTATTATTAATATATTACAGTTATTACCACATGCTGGAGGAGGATTGAGATTCAGGTCTATAGTTATATCACTATAAAGAGTTGTACATAAAATTAATTTATCAATTACGTCTATTATTTTACTTAAATAATATTCTCTTCTAATGGATATAAGAAAAAATTATGTGTGAAAATTAAAGATTTAGTATCTATCATATATTTAATTTCAGCATTCCGATTTCTTTTGCAAATTCATAATTTATGGATTATAAAACAATAAAATAATAACAAAATATACTAAACAAATATAGATCTAAGATTATTTTTACTTTCAATGGTAAACTTGGTTAAAATTTAAGCAACTTTAGCGCAGTTTTAAGGCATTAACTTGTTATTGCTTACCAATTTTGTAAACCGCAGATCTAAGGCTGATTCATACATGTCAGTCTTACTCTCCTCTCAGTGATTTAGTGTCAGTTAAAAAATATATCGTTACTTTAATTTCAACGGACACATTCACACAGTACCGGCTCCTCGCAGTGATAAAAAATCACGGACCGGAGACACATGTCGGAGATCCGTCCGGGACGGACGGATCTCCGACATGTGTGAAGCAGCCTTTAAGGATACTCCAGTATATTGTTCGATTGGATTCAGTTCGAGTTTTGGCTGATTAAGGACTCACTATGCGTAATTATGACTCGATTGTCTTAATTAAATAACTCGATTTACTCATTGTTAATAATTTTTCAAGATTATTTCAATAATATGGTGTAAAATAATTCAATAATGTTGACTATTGTAAAGTTTTAGAGAAAAATCCTTTGGCCCAATGCTCAAGAAAACAAAAGAGGAGAAAATTTGACAATTACTTAAGCTAGAAAATGCTCACAGTCGTTGTTTATTAAAATACACAAAGGGTAAAGACTTCTTAAATGATTTATTAATGAACTGCTCAGCCCAAAACTCAAAACTGAATCCAATCGAATATTACTGGAACATCCTTAGATCTGCGGTTTACAAAATTGGTAAGCAATATTACTCATAAAAATATATGTAGGTAGCTTTTCAGAGAGCTGCAAAACAAATCGAACTTCAAGTGATAAAAAATTGACAAAAAATCTTCATAAATAGAAATGAAGGGTATTTAATAACTGCCTTTAAACTGCGCTGAAATTGCATTAGACTACATTTTAAAGTAATAATAATATAAGCTCTACATTTTTTTTTATTAATTATTTTACCGCAAAAAATCGGAACAGTGAATTTTTTATAATTTAATAATTGTAAGATACCTAGATATTAAATTTCTAATTTTCACACATAATATTTTCATACAACCTTTAAAAGAGATTCTATACTTACTATACTAATTCATAGTAAATATTATGTGAATATATTTTTTTCTTGCTGTATGCTTTTTATTTAGCATGCGATTTATTGATAAACTTATTATAAGAACCGCGTTCGTTCAGCCCTCCGTCGGTATGTCACAATTTCATTAAAATGCCCACATTATAAGGAATACTAATAATTTGTGCTTTCAATTATACGCTTTCAAAGAGATTTTATAGTCAATAGTAAGAAACACTGATATGACGATGAAGAAAAATATTGTGCGCTTTTAGATTTGATATTTGGTTAGAATTTTATAAACAAACATTGCATATTTGGCCTTAACTTAAATTATAAATGAATATATGAAGTAAATTAAGGTTTCAATAATAAGTTTCTCCTATTTCTACCTTTACCTGAATACTCTATATTAAATAGATCATACAGTATAAATGCCTCCTAGCTGGGACTCAAAATAATCGGCGTACATTCTTTTTCTTCGGACATAAAATTAGCAACTCAGAAATAGAACGGATATTGTAGTATATTGATTTTAAAAATGTCTAAAAGGATATAGTAAAATATTAGCCGCATTGAAAGAAACAATAAAAAAATTGGTTGAAAGTGATCTTTAAAAGTGTGGCGGAAGAGTTTTGTTTTTAGTAACAGCATCTCTACTTTCTTCTGTTCTGCATAGAGATTATATTTGATGGGGTTAATAAAGGGAGACGTCACAAACACAGGTACGTATAGGTAATAGAAAGATTCAAGATAATTACATGCATAGAAGAGCGAAGACGGCTATACTCACTATTAATAAAACTAGTGTACTTCCCCATTAAAACTAATGGGGTATAATAGTAAAAGAAAAGAAGAGAAAAAAGAAATATTTAAAAAGTATTAAAGTAAAATATAGATATAAAAAATATATGTAAAAAAATTAACTCACTATTGCCAATATGTTAGTGCAAGTACTGTCAAGTGGAAACATTGTGACTGCAGTTTGAATGAAAGTAAATGTAGAGGCAAATAACATGGAGTTTTAAATCAATATTTTGGGATTTGACTACAATACTTTAGATCTCCTTTTTTTGCAGAAAACAAAAATAATGTCAATTAATAAATAATTAAAGATACCAAGAATTAGTGAATTTTCGTTAAATATCTAAGATATTTCTGATTAAATAATATTGTATCAATATTAAAAAAAATCGATTAAAACAAATTAAAAATTGTAATCCAATAATCTGCTAAACTAGAACGCTTTACCTACTTTTTTCTTAAATATTCTACAGTGACCGGACAATTCACCGGTCGGACAACTCGCCGCATGATTCATGTTTTAGCGGTTTAATTATAAGTACAAATTGAGTGTTGTAAATTAATAATTACAAAATTATAGTATAGGATTTTTTTGAAGTGTTTCTTTTCTTTTCCATACGGAAAATTTATTTCATTTGTACATTATTGTTTGTTAGAACCTACATACATAAATTGTCTTTTATGCATTTCATTTATTTTCATTTTACCAACATTTCTTAGTTTAAATAGATTTAGTGACCCCAGCTAGGGGCTCTATCCTGAAGCTGTCTGTGGTGAATGGAAGAGAAGGGGGTTGCGTTCCTGGGGCCCCGAACTGTTGTAATTTGGATTATGAATAGTTATTTTTTATTTTACGCTACTTGCAGTTTTAGAGGATAGCGCTAGGGTTATGCTCTTCAACTACGAGGCCTTGGCGCAGGTTAATCAATATATATATATGTCATGTTCACTCATGAAATTTAACATTCACGATAATTTAGGGTAATTTGAATTTGCACTTCCCTAGAATTTAAATAGCATCTCCTACCAAATCTACAAATAATATGCTTTCTTTTCATATAGTTTTCGATTGAGAGAGGTGATAGGGTGTCTCAGCGCTTTAGTGATATTTAATATCTGCTACCTTCAGGTCAATTTCATTAAAAGTTTAATACTACGAATAATTACTTTAATTAGCCGACCCCAGTCACCTTTTGATATGTGTGAATTATGCTGACTTCTTCTTTCGAACGATAGAAGTAGCCATTTTTTCTATTTTTGAGTATATTTGGACATCTATAATTTTTAATTTTAGTTTGCCGAAACGTTGAATTTCACTAACTCCTCAATTACCGGTTGCATAAAGATAATTAAACTTTCAGATTAGATAGAAGAAATTCGACGTCCGGCATTTGGGTGTACCATACCTTCATTAAATTTTCTATTTCTGTCAGATGCGTAATTAAAGAGATATTTAACTCTGAATATAAATAATGATTGTGCTAACCCAGTTAAACGTTGTCCACCTCCCACAAGTGATTCTCTAAAACCCTAAGCTAGACTACCTATCTGGTAAGAAATTATTTGCTATATTTATTGATATATTGCGTTTACTTATTTTCCCCAGGTAGAATATTTTCTACCAGTAGTGCCATTATGTGTTCATTTTATTTTAGGCTTGAATAGAATTTAAATTCTTATTCGCGTATTTACAATTACCACTATTACCATATTTCACCCTAATAAACCTAGTTCTACCTTTGAACATTAGAGTAAATCAATTCACTTAACTTCCCATTCTCTGAACTTTAGTATTTTCAGTTTGTTGGAATTCGATAGAATTTATTAGATTCATTAATTCATCGGAATTCATTGGAATTCATTGGAGTGCAAATTGCTGAAAATAGGGGTTGGAATTTTGAGTTCCACTAAAGATCGAATTTTATTTTTGTCATTTTCTGCAAAGTGCTTTGTACTTGGTAGTCATAAATTTGTTAACTGTTATTGTGTATTTCATAGTTCTGAAACCATTTTCCTTTATTGTTTCAGAATTACGAGTTGTTTGGAGTAAAGAAAAACGCAAGATGCATTTTTATTCCTACCTCGTTATCTGTTATGAGAGATCCATAATCTCGGTACAATATATAAATGATATGAAATCCTTAATCTTTTAGAGGTTACGATAATCATTAATTCCGTTCTCTCATTCAGTATAAAATTCAATTTCCAAATGGCTTTACAGGTTTTTAAAATAGAAAACACATTTTATTTGAAGGACGCCCATCGCTCCATCAGCCAGGTGACAGAGTGTAACATTTCCTTGTAATCAGTAGACCTTATCAAACAGAGCGTGAAAAACTCTAAAAATAATCTTCCATGAATCACCATTGAATTTAACTTCCTCAAACAATGTGTAACTGGAATTACGGATGAATTCGCACATTGTTAATAAAATGTTGTCAGAACTGCTATTGTTTTAATTCCTGACTTTTCTATAGGATACATTCCCTGTAAGTAATATAAATTAGAATGAATGAACGTAGAAAAAGGAATTAAGTTCACAGACATATCATACATTATTAAGAGAAAAATGAAAAACAAATTCAATTAAACTGAAGCCCATAACGACATAAGAATCGAATTCTCTTTAGTTGAATTCTTTACTTAGCTGCAATGTGTCACTTTTGCTAATCACAAAACCAACAAACAAAATAATAAACTAATAATCACCAGAAATAAACACGAATAAAAACACACTATAGTATAACTACCTAAATATACACGCAGACTTCTATCACAACTCAGACCAAATAAATCTCCACTTCTATACAGCTACCTACATGAAAAATCCCCTGACACACACAACCCCTAACTCCCCACTATGCAAAACATAAATAAAACTTTAGATTTAATTAAAAGCTTTTCAAAGCTGAAATTTTACCAACTCATAGCCGTAATTTCATCCATAATAACATTAAATTTGAATCCGATTTACACGTTAAGAAAAAAGTTATAATAATACATTTATTTACAAATTTTGGTGCGTCCAAAGCTAGGAGTCAAATGTGTCTTTTGATGAAAAAAGTTTAGAACAATAAGAATAAATATGTTCATATAGTTAATAACTTTTTTTGTTAAAAACATTAGAAAATTTAATGTTTTTTTTAATGTTTAAACCTTCAAAAACAAGAAGAATAAAATCTTTACAGAAGAGGAAATTCCTTCAGGAACTACGACCCTCTAAAAGCTCTCCTTCGCGGATGCTAAAGGCATTCCCTCTCTAGATCGTAAGAGCCATTCGGTGTTCGAATCAGCCAGACTCTTTGCTCGTTCGTTGTTTCAAATAGACGTCTACCTATGGACTTCATAATTGAGGAGGTCGTACACTGCCCTACGCTCCTGTCAAATATGTAAGCATCACGTCTCGGCAAATGTGCCAGAGTGTCCACACATATGCAATATACATGTCACATACAGGCACTTGTGCGATCTGTTAAAATAGTAACTGAAGCGTCGGTTCACGTTTGCGGCCCGAATAATCGAGATGGCTTTATTTTGAGTCTCATTGAATCAAGGCTGAAATTACAAATTTTCGAAACTAAGAAAAACCTCAAAATGAGGGAATAAAGGACCTAGAATTAAATTTTTATTTAATTCTAAATGAGATATTTGGTATTGCAGCTTGTGAAGATATGAAAAAATATTGTTATGCATAAAATTCAATAATAATTCATGAATTTTTAAATTATATCCGTTAAAACGTTTTATTTTCTTATTTTCATTTACAAAAAGAATATTTTCAACAACAGGGTGTTTTATTATTATTAGTTTGCAAGTGTGTTATGTCACATATTTTCAATTATATAATCGGAGAATAATGTTTTTTTTTCATCAAAATACCCTAATTTCAAACCGGTTGCAGAACCGGAAGATGATCAGAGATTCATTCATTATTTTAAAACCAGTAATTCCGATGCATTCTCAAACTTAAAAATGATTCTGTGCAAAAGAAAATGAAAATGTAATGTATTTTAGACATATTTGAAAAAACTTGAATTTTCACTAATTCCGACATATTTTCAAATATTCAATGGGTCTGCGGAGACGGAAGATGTTGATGTATGATCCTGAAATTTTATCACAGTGTTTTTCTATGGAATCTTCCAAAAAAAATCTATTCTTGCAACCCAAATTCGAAAATTGTTGAAAAAAGTGCCATTTTCGCTCCACCTTAATATGCAATCCCAAGTTGAACTCCTTCTATTCATGTTAGGATTGCTCGATGCTATTTGGACACTTACGATCACCTCTTTCAAGTCCAGTAAGCTGAAGCACTGAATAGAGCCTTGCTCTCCACAAACTACAAAGCCCGTTTTACCACATCATTCATTGCCGCAAGTCTTGGGAAACGCCCAGAACTTTACCTACAAGACAGGCCATGAGTCATCTGAGATCCATCTCACTATCACAGCGGCAAGAATGAGGTTCATAAATTGTAGCACCCATTATGAGAGCAATGGCTACTAAACTCAGGACCTCTGGATCAAGTTGTGTACCTAATGACAGTATGGGAATCGCATTTTGCACACTCCAGTTTCCTTAAGAGATAACAGTCGTGCTCTTGCCACCTGATCAGCTTTAGCCAACAGACTCTCCATTAATGTATGAGCCCGTGCTGTATCCCATTCTTTTTGACCGAACTCATTGACCATAAGGCCACCCTTTAAACCTCGCTCCATGCCCCTTTCCATCTGTAAGTTCTGCAGTATCAACTAGATTAAACTATATAACTACATTACTTAACTGTTTTTTTTAGTTGATAACTTAAATGTTCATTTATTTAATAACTTAAATGTTCATTTACTTGATAAGAATAACTGTTTATTTAGTTGATAAACCTATGTTTTCTATGACAGCTGCACAGTGCACATCTCTGACAAATAAGTTTACAATATTTATCGAGATCAATTTTAGACCATTTTTCATAAAGTTTCATCGACAAATCCTCAGTGCTAGTAGATTTTCTCGCAATAACATTCACTCCTAAGATCTTCCAAAGATATTGTATAGAATTTGAGTAAAGAATTGGTGGTGGCTAATCCATAATTTTGAAATCAACCTGATCTTGAACATTTTTTCAATGTTCAAACTTATGCGTTCACATGAGTTTGTACGTGGGCAAGAGGCGCCTATAGCATGGCACTCCATCCTTCGTAATTGTTAGGATAATTTCCCCTCTCTTTTACCTTCACATCTTCTAACAAAGTTCTCACCATTTTTTCCAAACAAATGAAACTTGCTTTCGTCACTGAAAATATTTTAGCCCAATTTTCCAATTCTTCAAAAAACATTCTTTTTTGCAACCTTATCTCTACTTCTGATTTTCCTGTGGGTTTCAATTATTTTACCCTATTTATTAGAATAAATAGGGAACATTGACACGTCTGTATCACTGTAGTTTTCAACAATTCTTCTGAAACACTTATAGAATGTTTCACTCCTGATAATATCTTCCTAGTGTTGTAATTTATTTTCTTTCTAAAACCTCAGGAAGAGTGATATATATTTATTGTAAAAGATTATCAAAATTTTATTCGTTCTTGCAGTAGCAGATGTCATCGAGAGTAAGGTGTATTAACTAATCATTAATTCTAATTGTATTTTAATTAAATTGGGCTGTTTTCATGATAATAAACACATTTGTCACTCACTGTGGACGCTCAAAAATTGGTAAATATCTTGCTATTATTAGGGTTGTGACAATATTCTTTTTGAAGCAGTATGCATGTTATAAATCCTTCCTATGTCTTAAAATATGCTTTTTATGTCATAAAATATGCTTTTTATGTCTCAAAATATGCTTTTTATGTCATAAAATATGCTTTTTATGTCATAAAATATGCTTTTTATTTCATAAAATATGCTTTTTATGTCATAAAATATGCTTTTTATGTCATAAAATATGCTTTTTTGTCGTAAAATATGCTTTTTATGTCATAAAATAGGCTTTTTATGTCATAAAATAGGCTTTTTATGTCATAAAATATGTTTTTTATGTCATAAAATATGCTTTTTATGTCATAAAATATGCTTTTTATGTCATAAAATATGCGTTTTTGTCGTAAAATAGGCTTTTTATGTCATAAAATAGGCTTTTTGTCGTAAAATAGGCTTTTTATGTCATAAAATAGGCTTTTTATGTCATAAAGTAGGCTTTTTATGCTTATAGGCTGCCTTTCAAATCATTTGGGCATATTTGTTTATGGAAAATGTTAACCAGTGACCACGTTTCCTCATTTCTGATTAAGCTTTGTTTATTTAATACTGAGGATTCAGTTATACTTTATTATGATTACTTCTATGTTCTTTTATTTATATCTATTAACCATTTACATGTTCGTCTTAGAGGAAAACATTCTGTTTAATATATTACCTATTTTATTTCATGATTGATTGTGTTTCAGATATTATCATAGACTCATAGTCTTACGCATGATAAACAGTATTGACAACTATAGTGCAATGTTAGTCTTGTTTCAGTGATCTTAAACATGAATTTTAACATTTTATTTGCGATAATGTAGCAATGTTAGTTAATAGTTTGTTTTTCTATAATGTAAACATGAACATTTAAAATTATCTCTTTGTTTACGTTTTTCTAAAAAAAATTATATTTGCGATCATGACCAGCTATCTCAATATTCTTTATGAAATATACTTTATGCTTGTTAAATATGCTTTTTATGCCTTCAAATATTCTTTTATGCTTAAAATGTGCTTTTTATGATTGGGTATATGCTTTTTATGCGTTCAGGTCAGTTTTATATGTTCTAATTTCTTTGCAATAAGGCTAATTGTAATTGAGAGTTTTCATTGATGGTATATTTATATAGAAGGCAGGGTAGGAAACAATGTCAAATTGAGACAGTTTATTCTGTGTGAGGTAACCAAAATAATAAATAGTGAACAGTTTTAGATTACAATTTCAATTAGATATCAATCTATCTACATATAGTAAATATAATCAAAATCCTAGTAACTGAACTTGCACAATAAAGAAATCTAGCATTTATCACGTTTGATGATCATAGCTTGTTTTGAATTCTCGAAAATAATTCTACGTCTGTTATCTGCTATAATTTATAGTCTTAACTTATTTCAAATTTAAAAAAAGGGTTCGTCTGGGAACAAAAATCTGGTACCGAATCGTCCAGTAGTAACGAAACGTCCTAGCACCGTTTGCAATGGGGACGTGTCATTAGTCCGTCAGTTACATCTTTCTGTAATATTAAAATAAAAAATATTATTAAATAAATATACACTATTGATATACCAATCTGAATAATAAAATATTTTTTCATTTTTTAAATTTTATATTCCTCTCTTATTTTACTTTATTTCTAATATTAGCTAATTTGTATGATGCAATTCCTCATTCGATTTAATCATTTAATGTAGTTTGTTGTATCTGCTAATTTGTTGTACTGCACACTTCATGATTTTATTAATGACCTGGCAGGGGAGTTTGGGGGACAGCCCGCCCCCCCCCATATACATATATTTTGATGTTCAATCAGAAATAAACTGCAAAAGTGTCTGACTAATGAGTGTCGCACCAATGAATAGTAACCGTTTACAATAGGTAAAGCGTGACACAAAATGGCAGCTCATCAAAATAGTTATGTCAAAATGCTAACTGCTTATTAAAATTATTACTATTAAATATCACCTTATAGGTTCCAATGATTCAATAACTAATAAGTAGGGTTGTGACATTGCATATGCTTTTATAAAACGCATATGCTTATTAGATTGGCATATGCAATTATCAATATGTATTTCTAATTTGCATATATGCATTTACCAATATGCATATGCATTTATCAACATGCATATGCAATTATAAATATACATATGCGTTTAGCAATATGCATATGCTATTATATAAATATATGCATATGCATTTATAGATATGCATATACTTTTATTCTCGAATGCATATACTTTTATTCTCAAATGCATATGCGTTTTCTCAAATGCATATGCGTTTTCTCAAAAAGCATAAAACCTGTTGCATATGCAGTATATTTCCCAGTGCATATACTGCATATTTGGAAATGCATATTGTCACAACCTTTATACTAATAAGGTCTTTTAAACTTAATATTTCTTAAATTATTCATTCAAACCATAAAATTAGTTTGTGTTTCATTTGCAGTCACTTGGACTATTTGATTTGCTAAAAGCATATTTTTTCTTTGAGAATATTCTTTAATTAAAAAAATATGCCTTATTGCTAAAAAGCATAAAGAATAATTCTTTAAGCCTAAAGAATATTGTCACAACCCTAATAATAACAAATATAATTCTATATTTACTAGTTATATTTGTAATTTTCATTAAGTCATAATTATATCTCTTTCATTTTCAATCGGCGACGAATTGTCCTAGCACCAATTTTATTTAGTAAATGATCGTAAAACTAGGGTATGTGTTATCTGTTAATACATATTATTAAATTCTTTTTGCATCTCAAGTTAAAAACAATCGGTGGGAAATTAAAATAGAACTGGAAAATTGTTTGATATATTCTCCTTCAGTTTTACAGATAAAATGAAGCTAATTTCTCTCACAGTTGAAAACTCTTCGTCTTTTTAAGAACTGACAGCAGTTTATCGAAATATCGTAACCAAACATCTTTTAAAGGCTGTGTTCAACATCTTGGACCAAATGCATAGCTGCTTCTATGGATAGACACCTAGTTTCTAACTTCGCAACAGTCGTATGTCTTACTTTTAAGGGGGGGGACTTATACTCTGAGACTGTTTATCTAAATTTTTTTTTTGTTTAAAAAGACAATATTTTTCCATTAAAAGCAAGAAGGATAAAATCTTTACAGAAGAGGAAATTCCTTCAGGAACTACGAGTGAGGGGTTGAGTTCCCTGAAGGGGTGGACCCGACCCTCTAAAACCTCTCCTTCGCGGCTGTCCCAACTGCATCCGTAAGCTCTCCGGTATCGACTACATTAATATTAGAAAGAATAGTTTCAACCAAATCACTCGCAGAATACATTGAAGACACAAAAGCAGGCAAGGCAATATCTCCAGCTCTCCTACAACCTAGTCCACCAAGGCCAACCGGTAAAGTTGCCTGAACCCAAGAATCAGCTGACATCTCTACATTGGTCACACTGGCAATTGCAGATTTAAGTGATTGATCAAAGCAGCTAAGTTCGACTACGTGCTTGTAAGCTGGAGAAGCCCGCAGAACATATTGTAGCTTCGGAATGGAGAAAACATTTCTCAACAAAAGAAAGAAATGAAAATTCAGTATATTTTTAAAAGCGCAATTTAGTGAGGAATAACTCACGCTTTTTGCGAGTCATTGTATTTTCATTAACTATGTGCAAAGAACGTTAGTATATCTCGTGTAATTTTCATAATTAAAGTGCAAATAATAGTTAATTAGTAACTATATAGTATCTTAAATTCGATTACCTATTTATTCTTGTTCACGAAGCGTAGCTACGTGAAGATTCAATGTCATCTGTCTGTCTTCAACTTATGCTAACTAATATAAACTCTATTTTCTCTGAAAATACAGTGATTTCTAATAATTAACTAATTAATATCTATCTATTATGCCAAAAAACATTCTTATGAAAATTAGACGGAGCTTTAAAATGCTAAATATTTTTATTATTTCTTTAATCATTCAAACCATAAGAACTGCATTTGTGTCACTTGCAGTCACTTAGAATATTTCAATAGAAAAAAGCACATTTTCCCTTATTGAGAATATGTTTTATTTTAAAACATATGCTTTTACATTAAAAAACAAAGAATAATTCTTTATGCTAAAACCCAAATAATGACCAATCGTCCCATCAAATTTCAGGCAATTTGGTTCAATACTTTTTGAGTTATGCGAATAACTGGATTGCAAATAAATCCGACCAAAACATAACCTTCCGTAAGGTAATGAAAAATAACAGCCCGTACTCCAAAGAATAACAGTTTGCGCCCCTTCTCTTGCCCTCAGCACACACAGTTTGCTGATGTTCTCGGGGGTACATTAGACTGGCGAGGAAGTAATGATTCCGCTAATTATGTCTGGGGAAATGAAACAAGGTAGTATAGTTAAATACGGTGAATTCAAATATCTACATTTCTTCAGAGTAGCAGCATACAACTACCTACTTTGTGTGCTAAATTACAACACATCTTTCATCACTACAATACTATGTACAAATAACTTATTTAAATTATCATATGAATTTCTTTGACGGTTCTTAGCTTTAAAAACTACAGCTACGTAAAACATTAGGAGCTACTCAATGGGAAACTACATAGCATTAATGGTTTAAAATAACACTAAAACAGTAAAAAAAGGAGTTAAAATAATAATGTCATTTGATCGGAGAAAAACTATTTTAGCATATAAAATAAAATTAATCGCAGTGTTAGATAAAAATTGAATAAGTAATAGTTAATTATATAGATTGTAACCATCAAATTATAATTTACAACCTTCGATTGACTCATGAATTGAATTTATACAATTTTAACAGAATTGTCATAAAAAACTGGAATAAAAAATGAGAGGAAATTTACGTAATACTATTACAGAAGGTGAAATAATTTCTTCGTTACAATTCACTGAAATGCTCACTGTAACTTTGATGATGTTGGTGGTAGCTGATGACAGAAATGGTCACCGGGAAAATCGGTGCAAGAAAATGTTTAGACTAGCCAATACCGTGATTCACGGACCAACAAGAAAAAGATAGAACTGTAAATATTAAATGTAGGGAGTGATACATAATGAACTCTTTTCTCACTTGATAACTCAATCTGGAGAAACTTGACTGTAGAAATAGTTACAAGTAGCTATCTTCCATAAGGTATGTACAAAAGATATCCCACCTACTTACGAACAGTGGAGATGTGCTAGCTAGAACTACACGAGTGCTAATATTATCAGTCTATTATATTAGCTACAAATGATGTACAGATAGAGGAGGAGCTTGGCACACTTCTCACATGGAGAACATGACAACTGCTTCGTCAGCAGGTTGCACACTCTCAGTCATAGTGGTGCTGGTGGAGGGGACAGAGCCAGAGGACACGGTGACACTGTCGGTGCTGTTAGAGGAGGTGTCACCATTGCTCACCATGATGGGGGTCAAAGTTTTGAAGGAGGAGCTCACGTCCCCCACGAGGTGCTCATCCATTTCATCAGCAACCTTAGCAAAGGAAATCATATGATTAAGTATAAGACATTATATAGCTACTGTGTGCCCTAAAATTGTATGTTTTAAATTTTAAAAATATAGTAAACAGCGAATACGATTTTTTGAGATATTTACACTACCATATAAGTTTCTATCGATACAGTGCTGTAAGCATAATGTTCTTATGAATAAATAGTGGTTTAAAAAATAACTTCTCTGATTGGTCAGCTAAGAGGAGGAGCCTACAGGGAGGCGGAGCACTATTCGATTAGGACTCTGCCCCCTGTTGCCGCCTCCACCTCCTCCATACATATACACTAGCGGACAAAAATGTGGGACAATTTAGTTTTTTTTACCATTTCTGCAATATTTTCCAATTGATTTAAATAATTTTTACACTCAATGTAGCCATTTATAGTGTTAATAATGATATAAAATTTCAGCTTAATACGTAGGATAGGAAAAACTTATGGTGGAGTCAATTTTTTTCTCAAAATCACAGTGCCAAAAGTGTGGGAACAATGTGAACAAAAATGTAAATAACTTCATATAGACAAAAAATTTTCAGACTAACATTAATATTTAGTGAAAAGGCCTTTGTTATCGATGACTGAAGCACACCTTCTACCACAGGATTAAATGAGACGGCGACAATCATTTCGTGACACTTTCGCCCACTCTTCTTTGAGTTTGAGCCAAAGATCTTCAGTGTTGTTGGGATTCCTGGTACTCGCATTCTTCCCCAAAGTGGACCACAGGTTTTCTATTGGATTTAGGTCCGGACTTTGCGGGGGCCAATCCATTACAACCACATTTTGCTCCCGAAGAAATTCCATCACGTGTCTAGCTTTGTGGCAGGGGGCGTTATCCTGCATGAAAATGGGCGATTCGCAGGCAGAACGTCTAAGTATTGGGATGACATGATCTCGTAACAAGTTATTGTAGATGGTTCCATTAACTCTGGTGTTTAGACGGACGAGATCAGTCGTCCCTTCCCATGAAATCATGCCGAACACCATTACGCTGCCCCCACCAAACTTGACTGTTTTCTTGGTGCACTTTTTATCGAATCTTTCGTGAAAAAATCTAATTACATATTTTTTCCCGTCAGATCCAAATAGATTGAACTCACTTTCATCGGAAAAAAATACATTTTGCCACTGATGGTCGGTCCAGAGTACATGATCTTCGGCGAAGCTCAATCGAACTTTCTTGTTTTTGAGGTTAATCAAAGGCTTCTTCGCGGGTGACCTTGCAAAGAGGCCAATTTTTCCGAGGCGTCTACACACGGTTCTACTAGAAACATTGACATTGTAGGAGGTACTCATTTCACGAGAAATACCTGCTGCCGTCTGAAACCTATCCTTCAGTGTCATTTTCCTCATGATCCTATCATCTCTAGGAGTGGTGTTTCGCGGTCCACCCTTCTTCTTCTGTGGTGAAACTTTCCCAGTCTCCTTGTAGTCCTTTATTATTCTTCCCACAACACTTTTGGATAACTGCAAGTCCTCGCCTATCTTCCGGATAGAATTTTTATCTTCATAAAGTTGTACAATTATTCTTTTCATGGAGGTGGTCATTTTCAGTGCCATTGCTATGATGTAACCGGCTAAAATGTAAACAAAGTGGTGCAATCGACTTATTCTTCATTGCCATAGTGAGAAATGAGGATAAACTGACTTTAAATAGTATTTTTTAATATTGTCCCACACTTTTGGCACTGTGATTTTGAGAAAAAAATTGACTCCACCATAAGTTTTTTTCTATCCTATGTATTAAGCTGAAATTTTATATCATTATTAACACTATAAGTGGCTACATTGAGTGTAAAAATTATTTAAATCCATTGGAAAATATTGCAGAAATGGTAAAAAAACTTAATTGTCCCACATTTTTGTCCGCTAGTGTAGGTATGAGTTTGAATTAAATTACTTTTCAAATTATAAAAACTTTGAAACTCTCAACATAGATAGCTGTAATGTAGTTTTTTTTTGTAAAGGCTAGTTTGTTGTACTGCACATTTCATGATCTATCACTCGTATTAGTCAATCTAAATAGACAATCAATGAGCTAGTAAACCAATATCGCACAAAACTTGTTCGCAAGGAACAATATTTTTAAAACTATTTTCTTATTGGTATTTATAGTAATCTTTTAATTTCTAATCTTCAGGTGCCACCCATTTCCTAAATAAGTAATAACACAAATTAAACTAGTCACCATTACAAAAAGATGGGGCAACTTTGAATACAAATAGTTAGAAAGCCACTATAAAGGGGAACACAAAGCTATTATTATTAAGTGGCAGGTACACTTTATTATGAGTGGCAGGTACACTATATTATGAGTGGCAGGTACACTATACTATGAGTGGTAGGTACACTTTATTATGAGTGGCAGGTACACTATATTATGAGTGGTAGGTACACTATACTATGAGTGGCAGGTACACTATATTATGAGTGGCAGGTACACTATATTATGAGTGGTAGGTACACTATATTATGAGTGGTAGGTACACTATATTATGAGTGGTAGGTACACTATATTATGAGTGGCAGGTACACTTTATTATGAGTGGTAGGTACACTGCTGAACTACTATATCAGAGGTAGGTACACTGCTGAACTACTATATCAGAGGTAGGTACACTGCTGAACTACTATATCAGAGGTAGGTACACTGCTGAACTACTATATCAGAGGTAGGTACACTGCTGAACTACTATATCAGAGGTAGGTACACTGCTGAACTACTATATCAGAGGTAGGTACACTGCTGAACTACTATATCAGAGGTAGGTACACTGCTGAACTACTATATCAGAGGTAGGTACACTGCTGAACTACTATATCAGAGGTAGGTACACTGCTGAACTACTATATCAGAGGTAGGTACACTGCTGAACTATTAGCTATATCAGAGGTAGGTACACTGCTGAACTATTAGCTATATCAGAGGTAGGTACACTGCTGAACTATTAGCTATATCAGAGGTAGGTACACTGCTGAACTATTAGCTATATCAGAGGTAGGTACACTGCTGAACTATTAGCTATATCAGAGATAGGTACAATGCTGAACTATTAGCTATATCAGAGGTAGGTACAATGCTGAACTATTAGCTATATCAGAGGTAGGTACAATGCTGAACTATTAGCTATATCAGAGGTAGGTACAATGCTGAACTATTAGCTATATCAGAGGTAGGTACAATGCTGAACTATTAGCTATATCAGAGGTAGGTACAATGCTGAACTATTAGCTATATCAGAGGTAGGTACAATGCTGAACTATTAGCTATATCAGAGGTAGGTACAATGCTGAACTATTAGCTATATCAGAGGTAGGTACAATGCTGAACTATTAGCTATATCAGAGGTAGGTACAATGCTGAACTATTAGCTATATCAGAGGTAGGTACAATGCTGAACTATTAGCTATATCAGAGGTAGGTACAATGCTGAATACATTACCTTGAAAGCATCCTCCACGAATTTTAGTTCCTGTTGATCTCTGCGCATTATTTCTTTGTTCTTCCCCAGCACCTCTCGCTCGTAACTCTCATCCAAATCACTCTCTTCATCTGGAAGTAAATACAAATAGATAGCTAATTATAATAGTCTGAAAATATATCAAATTAGTGTTTCAATATTTAGTTAGTTCTAATGAATTTAGTTATGGAAGGGAAAATGGTTAGTTATAAGAGATATTGCTTTTCATATCATTTTTCCTAGTAATGACTTTACCATCAATGTCCTCCTCTTCATCGTCGTGTACATAGAGCTTGGCGTACTGGCGACTGCGTGCACGAGACTGACCCTCCTCCTGCAGCTCTTGAACACTCACTTTCTTGTACCTAAAACAAAAAGAAGGAATAGACATAAAAAAATTATGACACAGTCATAGGGTAGCTAACTATGACTGTAGCTATGGTAAAAACTAAACTAAATTCAGTAGTAGAACCAGTCATTTTCTAGTTTATAATATATTCTATTTGATAACTTGAGAAAAATAATGGTAATATTCAGTAGAGATTGAAGCACCTGAAACTTGGATCCACGATTTTAACTTCTGAGGGAATTGATTCGAGAATTTTTCCTTCTTTGCGCAGAGTAGCAACTCTCGCCTTGTACTCGGAGTGACTCATTCCATGCTCAGTCTGCAAAAGAAACAATGCATTGGTAAATAAACAAATTAAATAATCAACCAAAGGGCCGTACACACCTAAGGATTTTCGAGTCTTTCCACCAGACTTTTTGCTAAGCTCCTCCTACTTTTTCGCCGAGACTTTTGCATCATACAAGAAAAAACGATATAATTATTATTTATTTTAGTTGCATACCAATTGCAATAAATAATTTTGACACCTGATAGTTGTGACATTCAGTGCGACAAAATAGACAGGAGATTTTCTGCTTTTTGCAGTCATTAGTCACAACTACAATTTACTCAGGTAAATATATTATCGTACCAGTAATAAGAGTATTTGCCGCTAAAATATTTCGTTTTAGCTACAATTTTCTTTATCAAGTAGCTATAGCTAGTTATATGGAGTTTATTTCATATTTTAAATAGGTACTATGTCTTCTCTTTTATTTAACTTACAGTGTTAGCTATATAGCTATTTTAAAGGTCCCCTCCACTCTAATTTTTATTTCTCTATGCATTAGAACTAATGTTACTGATAATAAAACTGCAAACCATTTCAAATTTGGTTCTATAGTTTTTATTATAATATGTAATTTGAGAATTGTTTTCGTTCTTTCTACTACACCTCTGAATTTCAAGCAAAGAAAAAGCCCCCCTGTTCGATAGGCTAACACGATCCGACAAAATCAAAACAATAACAAAGCTGATTGATAGATATCATTGCTACCGGTACCGTATAGTCACTCAAGATGTTCTTTGTGTTAATCGAGTTACTTTGTAACAAACTAAAAAAACAAAGACACCTGCTTACTTAATGAATGTTTTTTGATTAGTTTGATTGAATTTCCATTTCAGCGTTATACCACAGCACTCCTATTAGGTATTCGTACATTGACTTAAAATTTACTATAATTTGGAGAATTGAGCTTTGGTCTAATATTATACTTTGTATCTATATGACTTTATTTTTGACCGATGTTCAATTTCCCATCATTCAGCATGCATTAGGGCTTAGGCTAATTCTTATGACCTATTTCTTAACAACATATCATGCAGACACTGAGACACAGATGTAAAGTAAGGTATGAACCAATTAAAGCTGACTCAAACTATGGTGCAAACCCTGCCTTACAGCCCTTACTCAGATTTACTGTTACCTAACTTTAATATTATAGGTACATAGGCTCTAGCATTGCTAGGCCGGTCTTAGCGTATCCATAATCCGCCTTATCCGCGTAAGTTACGGTAGGTATTCTAAGATTCACTTCAATATTTATCGTAATAGTATACTTAAGAAAGGGAGGCTTTTTCTTCTAATGAAATTATGAATCTCAGAATGAGAAAAAACGAAATGCGAATATTTCTTATATAATTAATTATGAACAGAATGCTTGATCGATTTAAATTCTGTTTACTGTGATATGTTATATAACCTCAGCTCTACAAATTTAAAGCAATACCATAATTTTTTTAATTTAGAGTGGAGAGGACCTTTAAGTAAATAGCCAATCTCCTCTGGGAACGGGGTACATTAAAATATTAGTATGGTCCCTAAGAGCAGTACTCGCCATAGCATGGTCCCTAAGAGCAGTACTCACCATAGCATGGTCCCTAAGAGTAGTACCCACCATAGCATGGTCCCTAAGAGCAGTACTCACCATAGCATGGTCCCTAAGAGCAGTACCCACCATAGCATGGTCCCTAATAGCAGTACTCACCATAGCATGGTCCCTAAGAGCAGTACTCACCATAGCATGGTACCTAAGAGCAGTACTCACCATAGCATGGTCCCTAAGAGCAGTACTCACCATAGCATGGTCCCTAAGAGCAGTACTCACCATAGCATGGTCCCTAAGAGCAGTACTCACCATACCATGGTCCCTGAGAGCAGTACTCACCATACCATGGTCCCTGAGAGCAGTACTCACCATAGCATGGTCCCTAAGGGCTGTCCTGTCATAGACCATCTCCTCGCAGAGGTGACAGGGGGTGGTGGGGGCATCCTCAGTGTCGTGCATGGTGCGCAGGTGAGTGCGCAAGTGAACCTTCTGCACGAATGCTCTGCTACACAGTTTACATCTGCACAGTGAACGAAACACAAAGTTAAGAAACATCATTTGTAACTGACACTAAGGCCAATCATGCAAATGAAGGGAAAGTGGTTGTAGTTACCTGAAGGGTCTTTCTCCTGTATGTACCCTGATGTGTGCCTCCAGTTGGCCCTGACTGGGGAAGTTTTTCTTGCAAATATTGCAGTTGAGCCCCCCTCTGGTCTGATGCATCCTCACCATGTGGGAGCGAAGTGTGTCTTCACGAGTGAAGATCTAAAGAAAATAGAAAGTACTTTAATAGTTACCACATGGAGTGAAAAATAGTCACTGTTAAATTAACTCACCTTCATGCATTCTAAAAATATGCATGAACTGAAGTTAAATATCAGATGTAGCTACATGTTAACAGAGTCATTCACACCAAAAATAAAAATGTTTTTTATCTTTATGAGTTCTACGTAGAAAGATTAAACTTTTTAAATAAAGATTAAACAGTGTCTCGTTATATTAACAATACAAATATTCAACTATCTACCAATAATATTATATCAGAGGCAAATGTTTGAAAAGTAAAAAGCAGTTGAATTAACTGTTTGGAAGTTCTAGTGTTAATCAATGTTTTAGTTTTGTTGAAAAGGTAAAGAAGGTTTGTGAGAGTTACCTTGCTGCAGAATTCACAGACCAGTCTGAAGCTGGGGTGCTCGTCAATGAGGTGCTGCTGCAGAACATACCTTTGGGGGAACACCTGGTCACAGTGAGGACAGGGCAGACTCTTGTCCTCACTGTGGGACTTCATGTGCACCTTCAGGGTGGTGTTAGACCTGAAAAACAAACTACCTTTTACATCTTGTCACCAGATTTAAATAACATTGAGCTAATTCTAAATTAGCTACTAGATATTGATCTTTTTCAAAAAAATCATTTTTTTTGTAAATTTTTTTTTACAAATACTGATAAAAAGAAACAAATTGACATACACAAACAAAACAAAAATAATAGGCTTTAGCCCTTTTAAATTTAGACAATTTTTTTTATAAATTACATTTCTTTAACCAAAAAATGATTGCTTTCTAGTTATTAAAATTGTCTAGAAAGGCTTGAATTGTAAGAGAGGATGTTTTCAATTCCCACTTACCTGAACTTTTTGCCACACTCTTCACACTCCAGATCCCCCTCCACCATCTCTTCCCTGGGGGTGGATCTGCGGCCAGGCAGAGCTCTCTTGCCTGTAGACATCACTGAGGAGATGCTCTCTGTGGAAAGCCTTCGTCTCCTTGGCTGTACCTAACAACACAAAGGTGTTAGCATGCAAGACTGTGCATAAAATAAATTGCTAATTGGAAAGGATGGGTAAGATAGTTGTAAAGCCTGACAAGGTAAATAAACCTAAACTATTAATACTATTTCAGGTTAACTATTCGGCACACCTACAATTATTCCATACTAAGGTAGTGAAAAGGGTGTATTAAATCTCACCTCGAAACCATGGGAGTAGTTGACCCCAATGGTGGATAGTTCTGGAACAGGCAGAGGGATGCGCTTGTTGTCGTACAGAAGAACTGGCACGTCATCCTCACTTTTCTTGATGCTCTCAAACTGAATCTCTTGCACCACCAACACAGCCCTGAAAAAAAAATATTGGTGAGAAGGGAAGTGGAGAGAAGGTTTAAAGACTGTTCGTCTGGTGGTCTTGATACTTTCAGTGTGATCCAACAATCATCGATGTTAGCCATCATCACAGTGCAGACACTGCACCATATAGCTTACATAGTATATTATCTATCTCAATCAGCTTCTAGGTGATACAGCATCTATCTGCACTCTAAGTAACATTCATTTCAAGAGTTAGCACTCTTCTCTAGAACAGCACTTTTGTCTTAACAGCAGGCTTTCAATTTCTAGTTTACCATGTGCAAACACACAGCATTTACCTTTTGTACAGTGTGTCCGCAAAAAATGTACCCACTGTCATCGAGCTTTTAATTACTATTTATAATTCATTAATATTAATCTACGTATCTATGAGACCAACATACTATGCATATTATCGTGAAATGATGAATAATATAGATTCAAGGCAGTGGATACATTTTTTGTGGACACACTGTATTCTGCCGTATCAAGAGAAACAAGTTACTGACTGTATAGGAAATTAATAAAAGAATGGTGACAAGGGAGAGGGGAAATGGTGACAAGAGAGAGAGGGGAAATGGTGACAAGAGAGAGGGAAAATAGTGACAAGAGAGAGGGAAAATAGTGACAAGAGAGAGGGAAAATGGTGACAAGAGAGAGAGGGAAAATAGTGACAAGAGAGAGAGGGGAAATGGTGACAAGAGAGAGAGGGGAAATGGTGACAAGAGAGAGAGGGGAAATGGTGACAAGAGAGAGAGGGGAAATGGTGACAAGAGAGAGGGGAAAGGGTGACAAGAGAGAGAGGGGGGGGGGAGGAAATGTATAATGATTCCTATTTTTCAATAGTTTTCATCCTATAGCTAATAGCTAGCTATAGGTATTCTAAGAACTTTTAAGAAGTTATTTGTACAAAAGTGAATCAGAATGTCTTTCAACATTAACATCAAATATCACATTTGTTTGCAATGTAGCTAGTTCTCAATAGACAAACTATCTCTATAAAACCAAGAAAACTATGGATAACATTTAATTAAAAATATGAATTATGGTACACATTGCAATATAACAACTTTTCCAAATTTTTATATAGCAGTTATTACTTTACTATTTTTAGCTATAACTACTCATAAAATATCAAAACAGATGGAAGAGTGAATGCATATATTAAAATTGAATTTGTTTTCTGGAAAAACTGAAAAAGGCACCTGGCAGCAAAATAGTTCACTTTAGCCTCTATCATGACGAACTCTTTAGAGGAAGGAGAGAAACAGCATAGTTATTCTATATTTTCGAGATGGACTTCACATACTAGTGAGTACGAAGATCAATGAATGCTTTCAAGTAACTTGAATCAAGTGAAGCAAAATCATTTAGCTACAAGTATGAACCAACATATTTAAATAGTAACTAATATTTATTGTACCTGACTTTATCTTCAATTTCATAATTATCTTCGTAAGATGACATTCCATTTTCCGCGTCTCTATAGTCATCACTCCTGCTGTAGTTGGGAGAATCCAACACACTGGAAGGTTTGGGAGTGGAGGCACTCGGAAATAAAGGATCTGGGACAAATGGAGAGCAAACTTTTAACTTAAACATAAGTTTCAATAATCATTTAAATTGAATTCAATTACAATTAATAGCAAAGTCTATTTAAGATATTAAACAGACTCTTCAAAGCTCAAGTAATGAAAATCTTTCCTGATGACTCACTTTGTTTTTGTATGGGGGTCTTGCGCACCATTCTATTTCTATTAGTGTTGATGACAGAGGGTACGGAGAAGTTCTCTGGCTCACCAGTCATTACTGTGGGGCCGTGTGAGTTGTTCAACTGACCCATTGAAAAAATTTGATCTCCATCAAGCAGTTGCTGCACTTCTTCTAACTGGTGATCTGGACTGGTACTACCCGTTACTGGAAAGAACTCTATTAAGTCACTGAAGAAGGATCGATATACAGAGAAATAATGACTGTTAACATTAAAGATTACTGTTGACAGGACGCTCCAAAGAGACAGCACTCAGGCTACCAAAAAGGCCCATATGAACTAAATCCTGACAAACATTAAGGATAGGTAGGGGTTGTTACAAGACATATCCTATCACTCACTTCCTAATATTACTCCGGGCTGAGGCTCTTTCTTTTCAGTCTGTTCCTTGAGTCTCTTCTCTCTGGCTAATATCATTCTCCTGAAATAAGAAGAGAAGAGTGATATTGTATTATAAGTTAGTTCAGAGTTAGCTAGTTCTAATACTGTTGAGGGCCATTTTATTGTAATGAAGAGATATTGTACTAGCTAGTAGCTGTCAATAACACTTACTGCATTCTCAGAGCACTCTTATTTACTGAATTTCCATTTGTTTCTTCCTTTTTGTTAGCAGAAAAGATGCTCCTGGCCATTTTGGATCCATTCTTAATGGATTTTTCAGTTTCAGTAGTTGTGGCTCTGGTGGGCTTATTAGTCACTGGAAGTTTTACTTCAGATTTCTCCATGACATCTTCATCAGAGGAATAGACAGGAGCTGTTTTCTTGAGACTGAGAAGACTGGTGGAAGGGATGGTGGATCTTTCATTTGCAGAACCATCTTCAAAACTTGAGGCTTTGACTTTCTGTTTTTTCCTGGGAGGAAATTTTGTACTCATTTCTGTGAAAGAAAAATGTTACAATGTTATGTCTCAAATATTGGACTCTGTTAGTTCATCTGAGAGTAAAACTGATTAATTAGTAGGAAGTTGAACATCTACTTCAGAAATGAAGGGTGTAATACTGGCCTCAAAATAAAATTAACCCAGTGAAAATGTCACAAAAGATCATCTCATTTAAAATAATTGTTCTGGGCTAATTCCCAGTTTCTTAGTAGGTAACTATTTAAAGAATAACTGGGTTAAGTAGCTACATGCAAAGAGTATATGTTTTGTGCGAGAAATATGAAACCATCTATGTACTTTATTTAATATTATAAATGAGAAAATGAATTAGGCTGAGGGAATGAAAAGCAAAATCATCAGTGATTACAAAGTTCTAGATATCATAAAAAATGACAGCAAAATAGAAAATTAAAAATTTGAATTGACGAATCAGTTTTTAATTTCACAGTGCATCATCAACCGACATCAAAATTCAAAAGTATTAGTATAAACCTAATACAAATATATTATCTATGTTAGTGTGTCAGTATTTGCACATTTCCATAAATCATAATACAAGATCCAGTCAATACTTACGAGGAACACCATCGTGGGACTTCATATGTTCATTGAGGAGGTCCACATCTTTGTACTCCGCTTCACACATGAAGCAAACAAATATACTACTCATAGCTGCCTTTAGATATTCTTTCAGATGTTAATAGAGTTTAAAACTATCAATTAATTTATTAATAAGATTAGCAATCTGCAAGATATAAGCTAATTTAAATATATACAATTAGCTATATATATAAATATGGACCATGTCTCATAGTATGGTAGAAAAATCACCAGTTTGATTAAAAAATGGAGTTAGATCACCATGTTTACCTCATTTTGAAGAAGGAATTTGTATAGTGAAGAATTTACAGTTGAAAACATCATTATGTTTCATGTCTGATGCATGTATATCTATTATAGAGTCGGACCGGGTGGCTTTGCGCATTTTCCGCATACTTTGATTTTACGAAAAAACTAGAGAAGTCAGCAATCTGATTTTTTGTGTGCAGATAGATGAAGGGTAGACCTAGGTGCACACCAAGTGTCAACTCTATAAGTTCAATAGAAAAAGTGATCATCAAAAAACTGTGCGCAAAGATCGTGGGGATAAACCGGGTGAATTTTACGCACTTACCGGGTGTACTTGCACACCGCGCAAATACACCCAATGTGAAACTGCGCAGTGCGCAAGTTCACCCTATGTATAAACTGTGCATAGAAAATCTAACCCCGATATGCTATACAACTGCCGTGAATCTGCCCCAATCTTCTATGCAACTGCCCCAATCTGCTGTGCAATTGCCGTGAGTCTGCTATGGAATTGCCGTGAGGCTGCTGTGGAATTGCCGTGAGGCTGCTGTGGAATTGCCGTTAGTCTGCTGTGGAATTGCCGTGAGGCCGCTGTGGAATTGCCGTGAGGCTGCTGTGGAATTGCCGTGAGGCTGCTGTGGAATTGTCGTGAGACTGCTGTGGAATTGTCGTGAGGCTGCTGTGGAATTGCCGTGAGGCTGCTGTGGAATTGCCGTGAGGCTGCTGTGGAATTGCCGTGAGGCTGCTGTGGAATTGCCGCGAGGCTGCTGTGGAATTGCCGCGAGGCTGCTGTGGAATTGCCGTGATGCTGCTGTGGAATTGCCGTGAGGCTGCTGTGGAATTGCCGTGAGGCTGCTGGGGAATTGCCGTGAGGCTGCTGTGGAATTGCCGTGAGGCTGCTGTGGAATTGCCGTGAGGCTGCTGTGGAATTGCCGTGAGGCTGCTGTGCAATTGCCGTGAGGCTGCTGTGCAATTGCAGTGAGGCTGCTGTGCAATTGCCGTGAGGCTGCTGTGCAATTGCCGTGAAGCTGCTGTGCAATTGCCGTGAGGCTGCTGAGCAATTGCCGTGAGGCTGCTGTGCAATTGCCTTGAGGCTGCTGTGCAATTGCCGTGAGTCTACTGTGCAATTGAGGCTGCTGTGGAATTGCCGTGAGGCTGCTGTGGAATTGCCGTGGGGCTGCTGTGGAATTGCCGTGGGGCTGCTGTGGAATTGCCGTGAGGCTGCTGTGCAATTGCCGTGAGGCTGCTGTGCAATTGCCGTGAGGCTGCTGTGCAATTGCCGTGAGGCTGCTGTGCAATTGCCGTGAGGCTGCTGTGAAATTGCCGTGAGGCTGCTGTGAAATTGCCGTGAGGCTGCTGTGAAATTGCCGTGAGGCTGCTGTGAAATTGCCGTGAGTCTGCTGTGGAATTGCCGTGAGGCTGCTGTGGAATTGCCGTGAGGCTGCTGTGGAATTGCCGTGAGGCTGCTGTGGAATTGCCGTGAGGCTGCTGTGGAATTGCCGTGAGGCTGCTGTGGAATTGCCGTGAGGCTGCTGTGGAATTGCCGTGAGGCTGCTGTGGAATTGCCGTGAGGCTGCTGTGGAATTGCCGTGAGGCTGCTGTGGAATTGCCGTGAGGCTGCTGTGGAATTGCCGTGAGGCTGCTGTACAATTGTCGTGAGGCTGCTGTGCAATTGCCTTGAGGCTGCTGTGGAATTGCCGTGAGTCTGCTGTGGAATTGCCGTGAGTCTGCTGTGCAATTGCCGTGAGTCTGCTGTGCAATTGTGTGAGGCTGCTGTGCAATTGCCGTGATGCTGCTGTGCAATTGCCGTGAGTCTGCTGTGCAACTGCCGTGAGTCTCCTGTGCAACTGCTGTGCAATTGCCGTGAGTCTGCTGTGGAATTGCTGTGAGTCTGCTGTGCAATTGCTGTGAGGTTGATGTGCAATTGCCGTGAGGCTGCTGTGTAATTGCCGTGAGGCTGCTGTGGAATTGCCGTGGTATAGGAATATCCGGGATGGATATCACAGGTTTATTAATGAATAAGAGCTCTTTTAACTTTATTAATAAATGTGCGCAAGTCCACCTGTGAATTAAAATATTCCCAGGGTGTTCTTGCGCATCTAGTATATTTGTTATATCACAATAATTTATAATTATTATTAAAATCATCTTACATGACGTTAATCTGCATTAAATTATGTGTATTCAACGTAAATTGCAATCAAATTGGAGCATAATTGTCAACACTACAGCATAGTTCGCGGAGATTCGATTCTAGTCCAAAATAATTATTTTGTTATAAAAAACATAGGTCTCAGTTTGAACACTTAGTATCTACACTTAATCTCTTACGATTTTCGTGAAATTTATGGACTAGGAGGTTTAAGAGCTGCTCTTTCCGATGGTGTTGTCAGATTTGAAATATTTTCACGCATTCGCCATCAAATTTTGAAGTGCGCAAGGCCACCCGGTCTGACGCTAGTTATTAAATTAGTGCTTTAAAAGTTAGCTAATTACAATTTTTCAGTTTATTGTGCATACTTTGAAACATGGAATATGGATGACTCAATATAGCAATATCATAACTTAATGAAAGAAGTGATAGATCACCACCAGTGATGAATTTTGAAAAAAATAAAATGGGGTAAGCATCAAACTGACCCTAAGCCTAAGGATTGCAGTCAGGGACCAGCACATAAAATAAGATTACAAAAAAATAAGATAAGATTCCTTCAAACCCTGTATGGGAAAGACTACCTGTCTGGTTGCTGACCACACTCAGCTCACGTAACACTCTTACACATCACTACTTGTAACTGGCTTTTGTTTCGGCCAATTTTGTGAAAGAAAACCAAATGAAACTTATTGTTAAATGTTTGAAACAACTATAAAGATGCCAAAAAGGGGGCTGATTAATAATAAAAATTCTGTTAAGTTTTTTTTATAAAATTAATCATTAATAATTAAAATTGGTAAATTTGTGCTAAAGGTCCACCTCTGATTTTCAACATTTTGGCAGTATATATAGGTGAAAGGAGCATTTTAAGATGTTTTTCATGAATACCATTTGTTGTGGAAACGCTTTGTTTTCCGATAGGTTAATTTTGGGGGTTTGGAAAGGTACATTTGCAGTTTCTTTCATATATAACATCACAAATATGAATAAAGCTGTTGAACTCCCCTGCCAGGTCATTATGCAAACATGAAGTGTGTCGTTATACAAACTAGCGGATACAGCGAACTACATTACCGGTGACATGTCACAAAAATCTAAAAGGCAGAAAAGCCAAGTGTTATCTAAAAGTAAAATGTTATTCCTACAGGAAACTTAATTGCACTATATCAAAGCATTTCCAAGACAAATGGTATTTCCAAAAAACATCTTTAAGAAAGAACAAATATTCCTCTTTCGAATAGTGTGCACCCAGTTAGGTTTAATTTCCCATAACTATTGCCAGTCTGCTGTCTGAGAGAAGTTAAAATTTGCCAAGTATAATGATTATATCAAGAGGTCAGAGAGTTTGGTGTTGAGAAGGGAAATTGATGTAATTACTAATGAGGGTTGAGGAGATCCGTGGATGAGGATGGTGGATGAGTATTTGCAGAAGGTGGGTGTGGATTGGGGGCAGCTGAAGGAGATGAGCACTGGCCGAGTTGAGGGATTGGTGAATGAGTTGGAGCATGGAGGATGGAGATTAAGGAAAAGTCAACCTTCCATGTTTCAAAGTGTGGGAGGAAAGTCACCAGTTTGGTGATAAAATGGATCAAGGTCACCACAATTAAAGGTCCCCTCCAAGCAAATTTTTTTATTACTTAAATCAATGAGGCTAAAGTTTCTAATCATTTTACTGCAAACCTTATCAAATTTGATCGCACATTCTTAATGTTATATGGTTTTGAAGATTTATATAATCCACACTCTACAAAACCTATTTTACTTCCGACTTTCTAATGTTCAGTTTGAATCAGAAGAATGTACACCATATGTTTTGATTGTCAACTAGGTATTAGGTTTAATAAATCCATTTAATATTCATCTAAAGGTATAAAAGCCGAAAACACATGGTTTGTTTATAAAATTCAAATTTGTAATCAAAACAATGAGTGTACAATCTTCTTCTTAAGCATCAGATTAGTGATTCGCTCAATTGTTGCTCACAGAGTATTAAAAAACTTTAAAAACAAATTATAAAATATATACTGAACCGAATTGCATGCCGTTAACAGAATAATGATCCTAGACCTTAGTTCTATTATATTATGTTATAAACTCGTTTTTTCCCCGGAGCCTGGAGAGGACCTTTAAGATACTTAGAAGAAGAAAGAAGACTTCCTAGTGAAGATTTTACACTTGAAAACATCCTTATGCATCATGTCTGATGCATGTGTATCACTTGAGACTATCTATCTATGAGTGAATTAGCTACTTGATATTTATTGGTTTCTGAACATATTTCAGCCCTCAAAAGTCGCCAGTATACTGGCGAAATTGTCCATACTTTGTAACATGGTCAACCTTGTTGTATACTAGGGAAAAGGAGATGATTGGAGGAGAATTTTATGATAATAGTTGGGTGAGGAGTAATACGTTGAGACTGGGTTAGAGGATGAGGTACTGGGAAAAAGTAGTGGGATGTGGTATGGGCGGAGCTGTGGAGGAGACTCTGGAGCATTTTAAACTTCCGTGTCCGGGTCTGAAGGCAGTGAGAGAGCCCAGTTTGTATTTGGTGTACAAAATTCCACTGACTTTTTGAAAAAGCTGAAAAAATCTACCATAAATTTCCAGTAATTTGGATGATCCACCAACATTTTACCCCTTTTTCCACCGAAAATTAATGGTAACTGGTAACATATGAATAAATAGCTACAAATCCAACAACTGAAATACAGTCTGGGATACGAAAACCATGAAAAACCATGAAATACAGTCTGGGAGAGAGCGACATGGGATACAGAGGATGGGGGAAACCTAGGTTAGCTACTAAATTCAAACTTGCTTCAAGAACTTGCTTCTCGATCTTTCCAAGGCATTCGATACCATTGACCATGAGGTGTTACTCAGAAAGTTGAGATGTGTTGGTGTCCGAGGAATCTCTTAGGATTGGTTTGGATCCTACATGAGTTGAAGGACTCAATATGTCTCGGTTTCGGGTGTTACATCGAGCACTCGGCAGATTACTACAGGCGTTCCTCAAGGAACTGTTCTTGGACCAATCCTCTTTAATATTTACATAAATGATATGTCAAACATCTGCCCTGAACTGAAATGCATCCACTATGCTGATGATACAACGCTATATGTAGCAGGTCCGTGTATTAGACAACTTGCTGATAAATTAAATTCTAATCTCATGCTGATCGACGAGTGGTTGAACGCCAATAGACTGATACTTAATGTAGCAAAAACAAATAGCTTGGTAATCAGTAATACTGAATCTGGTGCTAACTTGCCTCCTGTTCTTTTTGGAAGTAGTAATATTAACAATTCTGACTGTCTTAAATTCTTGGGAATTCACATTGATGCAAAGCTGAAGTTCAAAGATCACGTTAACATTGTATGTGCTAAGATGTCCAGATCAATTGGCATCCTCTGCAGAATTAGCTACTACGCAACTCACTCTGTTCTTGTAAAACTCTACTTCAATCTTGTTTACTCCCATATGGTGTATGGAGTCTTAGCATGGGGTAACTCAAGCGTTGGCTATCTGAATAGAGTGAAGCAACTACAGCCGGGATTCTTCAAACTACTGACTAAGAGAGGCTTTCAAGACCCAATCATCGATTTTTCACTCATTTCATTTGAATCTGTATATAATTTTTTTGCCGGTCTAAAACTTTACCAATGTTATATTGATAACAATCACGTGTATTTCAATGTTATATTTTTCAACCTTACTCCAGATCACAATAACCCCACAAGATTTTCTAATAATAATCTCCTAGTACCAATTCATAGACTAAAATCAACTCACAATAGTTTTCTCATATCCTCAATAAATCAATGGAATTCATTACCTACTCATATTAAAGAAATCATTAATTATGATAGATTTAAGGTACTGAAACTTCATTTTCTACAACCTTAATAATTGTTTCACACTCTGATTTGCTTTATGCAAACCAGCATGATGTGCAAACTCAATTATTTATGCAAATATATATGCTACTATTGTCTCTTCTTTTTTTGTAAGAAACATTTATGATAATCATCCATTTTGTAATATCTAGCTTCCATTATTAATCATTGTATTCTCTATTTTGTAATTTTTCTAGTTTCGATATAAACAGTTTTATAATTATAGCTTATTTTTTGCCCAAATAGCTTCTATAGCTACTATGATGGGCTTGATAGTATTAATTGTGTGTACATGTTTGTTTCAATTTAAAAATGTATGTTTCTTGTATATAACTTGTAATCTTTCTTTTAATATCTTCAATAAACTATTATTATTAAAGTGCTCATTAGTCGTCTATATATGTGAAAGATACTTTTTTTCACCAATTTTAAGTTGACAATTAATCGGCGACTTGGTACATATTCTTAAACTAGGACTTTTGAGAGGTGAAATAAGTTGAAAAACATGTAAATAACAAGTAAATCACTCATTAAATAGTCTCAAGAGATGCACATGCATCAGATATGAAGCATGAGGATATTTTCAAGTGTAAAATCTTCACTAGGAAGTCAAATTTCTTCTTTAAAGTATCTTAAATGTGGCGACCTGCCCACTCTGGAAAAAGTGGTGTTTTCTGATGAATTAATTTCTCTGTTGAAGTTTAGCAAACTTTAAAATACAGCAATTAGCCTCTAAAATTCATCTGTTAGCCTTAGCCTAAGGTATTTTCCAGAGTGGCAACCTGCCAGTTTGTATTTGGTGCACTGAACACCTCCCAGTCTGAAAAGAAAGTCTCCACAGACACAGTCTGCAAACTTGCTAAGTATGCACAACAAGTCTCCAGATATTCAATTTTTTGGACAATTTCTCTCCAAAATGGCCAAAATTCTTAAAATACTCTCCAATAAATTACATATAAACATAGGAATTGATTAGAAAATTGTCGCCGGACAATTTAGGAGACTAATTTCAAAGCCTCAGGCCCTCAATATTCGCCGTATAAAATTCACAACTTCATGCATCTTTTGCAGACAGACCACAGACCCAGAATTTATACTGAAATTGAGATTTGGGCGCAGCAAATAACATGGGAACATAAGAATTAAATAGGACTTTGGCGCCAGCCGCCAGACTTTATTTCATAAATTCATGGTAAATTGAATTCCACCGACTTGTCGGTGGAATTTTTCTCCATTAAAAATGATATTCTGGCAAAGTCGGTGAATTTTAAATTATTTATTCCTATGTTACCATTAATTTTCGGTGGAAAAATGGGTAAAATGTTGGTCGATCAGCCAAATTACTTGAAATTTATTGTGAATTTTTTCAGCTTTTTCAAAAAGTCAGTAGAATTTTGTGCACCAAATACAGACTGGCTTTGGCGCAGGATTAATCCATAAATCCTGCTGTACTTTTAAGACTGGAACTCCTCTGACTTTATCAAAAATCTGAGAAATAGCTGCCAACATTTTTCATCAATTTGTCTAGTATTCCAACATTTTTCCAGTTTCCCCTCCAAAACTTATTGGTAATATAGGATTAATAGCTAAATATCCTCCAACATTGCAGGAATTTTTTTATTAGAGAAATTGATTATCTCCCGATATATTATTGGAATTTACCACCAAATACAATCCGGGCGACCTAGATCCATTATAGCACTAAACTGGCAACTTTCCTGCCACACTTTGGAACATGGCTATATTAATGGTAACATAAGAATTAATTCAAAATTTCCCGCAGCCAAATTAATGGTAACATAGGAATTAATTCACGATCAGATCTCCCGCAGAGATCTCTAATTTCTAAAATTCAATCAAAAACTACCGCAGAGTCTTGGAAAAATGTTCCATATTCTGCAGACTGGAAGATGCTAACTTGCTTGTTTATTAAATAGGTAACTAAGATCAAAATTACAGGTTACAGCCGTACAGGTAAGAACTGCAGTTGTGAGACTGTCAGTCTCGAAAGGGTTAATTAATTGCATCTAGAATGCAAATTCAGAATATTCTGTAAACTGTGATTTTGACAGTCAGGTACCTAATTAGGAAGCCAGTTCTTTTTGATCTGCTTGTTATTATTAAATATTAGAGTATAGTTGTTATTAAAACAGTTCACTTGTAATTATCACAATATATTAATATGATACAAATTACACAGTAGTGACAATGGAGAGGTTTTGATAGCGTGATGTATACCTCATCAGACAACAGTTCAAAATCAAATTCAAACATTAAGCTAAATAAAATGGGTATAGTAACTAATAAAAATTCTGTAGCTACTATATATTGCTATTACATGAAAACAGTAACATATTTATAAACTGATAAATCCCCAAAATTGATATTTTAATATGTAGCATTGATGACGTCACTAACACAAAACTCTCGATTGTCTCTGTTATGTCTATTCTTTAGATCTTTTCAGCGGCAACGCGTAAAATAAAAGATGAGCATTATTATTAATCCACGGAACTACAAAAATTTGATAATTATATTATGTAGTGTAAGATATGTACATTTTTCATTTTAAAATTAAATAATGAGCACAGCTGAATGAAAAATATCCATTTAATTATAAATAGATCAAGTTCTACAGGACTTCTCGCCATTTTGTTATATTCTCATAAACGTTGTGCAAAAAACGTTCATATATCCGAGTGAAGTATTATAATTAATAAACTAGTGGGTACCCGTGCAAATTTCACGATTACGTTCATATATTACTATATATTTTTCATATTAATATTTAAGTACATTACTTATTGTGTTTGTTCATACACATTACATAGTATCCCGTTTTCCATTACATTTCATAAGAATTAGGTACCAGTAAAGAGTAATTTTCCGCCCCGTGACGTCATCAATTTGTGTAGAATACTGTCGTATAGTATATAGATCATACATTATTATATAAGATAGCTGTATAAAGAAAAAAATATAACAAATATTATTCAAATAATCACATTATGAAAAATAAAAACAATTAGCTAGGGTAAGGTCTCCTTGTATCGTCCCTCTCTATTTATCGTCACGTTTCAGTTATTTTAGTCTATAACAAGACTTAGAAACATTTCTATGGTTTGGGTATTTTACAAATCGATGCTCACATATATTTTCTATATTTTTATAAAAACTTTATATCATTTGAGCTTAATTAATAGTTAGAGTGTTAGTTTAACTTATGAGAGATATGACGATTCGGTACATTCAGGATAAACCTACCGAAAATGATTATATAGAGAACTTGTTACGTTCGTTTTTATGCGTCAAAAAATTTATTGACAAAATAATGCTTAACACCATCTTATTTGTGCTGAATTGAATTTCTTAAATATAAAATCAGAATTCAATTAAGGCAGTATTATTTCATATAATTGGTGGTGCCGATAATTGGGTATCAATAAATAGAATTTTCCATTTATCGTCATGGGGTGGCGATAAATGGCATTTTGATCAATTTTGAAATAATGGTTTGGAACAATTATTATTTGGTGATAAAATATCTTATTTCCCAATTTAAATTCAATTTTTCATACTTAGTGAGCTATTACCCATTTATCGACCTACCAGAACTTTAAACATGACGCTACTTGAAGTGGAAACTCGCTGTATTTAAAAATTCTAACTTTTTAGATAAATATTGGCCATAACTCATAAAAATATACGAATAATATTTTCATCAATGTATTTATCTAGAATAACTATATTATAAGTGACATTTCTTCGTTTGATTGATATGTTTTCAAAAACGGCACATATCAGTTTGAAACGTTTGTCAGTGAACCTTATATTTTTAGATATTCAATCCATCCTCTCTTGCGGTATCACGTTTATTTTTGTTGTGTCTTGTTTTGTTCCAGTCCATTCGAATTTAATTTGTTTAGCCCGTTGTGTATCATAATATTATTTAGTTTTTTTAATTGATAAAATATTTGTCCTTGCAGTCAATATCTAGCTATAGGCCGAAACTTTTTGAATTTTTGGCAAATGGATTAATACCTTGGATCAATGAGCACCATGTTCAAAAACCTATCATTCTATTTGTAGATGGACACAAGACTCATCTTACATTACAGACATCTATTCTTTGTGAAGACAATGGGATTGTGTTATACTTGCTTCCTCCTAACTGCACTCACATCTTGCAACCGGCATATGTTGGCATTTGCAAGCAACTCAAAAGCCTTTGGAGGAAAGCTGTCCACGATTTTCAGAGAGAACAACCAAATATGCTCGTTCAGAGAGTTGATGTTGCTCCTTTGTTAAAGAAAATATTGGATCGAATAAGTCCAGCTTCAATTATCAACAGTTTCTTAGCAACTGGATTATGTCCCTTCAACCCGGATAGAGTATAGATTATTCCAAATGCTTGGATATATCCATAGTACAAGATGATGCTGAAGAAAATCACATTGAAAAAAATGTTGATTCAATGCAAGGAGATCGAAAATACAAACATGCGATATCGGTATTGGAGGAGTTAGTTCCATCTCATTTGATCAGTGATGCAAAAAACAACCAAGGAGTTAGAGTAATGGCAAATCTTTGGAGAGATTTGGAACTAAAATTAGGAAGACAAACTGATGATGCTCCTACATGCGCATGCAGAAGCTACTGATATCAGCAATTTGGAAAATCTTCCCGAAACTGATAATCTTGATAGTTTTAATTAATCAGTAACATCGATTCATTCATTATCAAGTGATTCATTGTCATTTTCTGATACTATTCCAGTTTCTCCTAATAAAACTAGTAGCTCTGATGACGTTCTTCCATTACCACCCATTTTCACCCATTAGAACCACTACTGTGAAAATTAGACCCTTCTACTTTCCCGAAACAAGCAAATAATCTCGACTGTTCCCTTCATCTTTGGATCAAATAAAATTTTCGATCAATTACAACAGTTTCTTCAACAATTTCCAAGTCTCATCAAAAACCATCAACTTCAAAACAATCTAAATCATATGATCATGTATTCTTTGATGGGAAAATTGAATATAAAAAACGAAAAGCACCAGAACAGTGCATACCGTCAATGATAAGTGGGAAACATTTCAGATCAATGGTTCTTGAAAAGGTTAAAAAAACAAAGCGCTCCAAAAAAAAATGCTAATGAAGATTGGATGTGCATTTATTGCCAGAGGTTGTGTGTGGTCTAACGATGGCAACTTAACGGAAGTTAAAACCTGGGTTAAGTGTGAGATGTGCCAACTAACAATGCATTTTCAATGCATACCACAAACACATAGAAATGAAGTGGGCTTAGATGCTGCTTATCTGGAAGATTTGGAATTTGTGTGTGAGGCATGCACCCTCACTAATTAATGAGTCTATTTAATATCTGTAATAATAAATAGATCCTCTAGATTCTAGAATAATGATTCTACTTATATTTCCTTCATGGTTCATCTTTATATTTATTTTATATTTATTTATACACATATCTCTCTATATTTGAAGGTTTTCAAAATATTTGTAAAATATCTATTTTCGTTAAGTATATTATTTCTAAAAGTTATGTATTTATTTTTGAAGAGACAAAACAATACAAACATATCGTATGATAAAAATCAACTGATTCTTGAAGGTAATACAAGTAAATGCATTGCTATTATTCATGAATTTTTATTTTGTAATAACTTTTCATAATAAATTACTATTCAGATTGTTAAAAAACTGTGGAGGATATTTTGGAGTGCTTACTGCTTACCCATTTATCGTCATGTATCGACACCTGACGATAAATGGGTAAATAACATGTGACGATATTTGGTTTCAACATGACGATAATTGGAGTTTTTCAGAAAAAATATTTGATTCAATGTAGATTAATTTATACTAAATGAATTGCATAGTACTTTATATGGTTTAAAAGATTTAAATTTCATCTTTAAGTTGGTTCTGTCGTGGATGCATTAGTAGAAAGGAGAGTTACACAATAATAATAGTTTTGAAGGAAACCTCTTAAGTTGCCGATAAATAGGGACTTTCCCCTACATCGATCAGTTCGATGCTTGAAATATAAGAAATAAAATTCACATATATATACCTAGGTAGCAGCTGATATTCAATTTATTAAATAAATTAATATTATTATGTAAAATAACTAAAATTTGTTACCAATTGATTATAAATATAATTTATTTCTAATAATTAATCAAATTCTCACCCGTCAATATCAATATTAATTAACATTATTATTATATTTTCAATCGTGCAAAATAAGTCATTTATTTTCGTGAGGAAAATTGATAACCAGCGTTGAATTAAATTTTTCATTTTCTAGTTTTCGTCATATCTCGAAAAGTACTTCGAATAACTGTAAACGCAGTTATTTTTGTAGACCATTTTTACATATTGTAGATATTTTATCGATTCGATTAACGCAAATATTATTTTTTTTATTTATTTCGTATGTTACCATGTATTTCCCGATTTGAATTAATTCCCTTTGTATTCCATTAAAATTTAAATGCGAATAATTCAAAAACCCGTTCGAATTTCGTAAAACAAATCAATAGCGTTCTGTAGGACCATAGGCCGGAGGTTTCCAGAAAATTTCAGCCCATTCTGTTGAATAGTCTCTGAAAATATCCTGGAAAGTATGTCGAATTAATTCCTATGTATCCCATTATAAATCAAGTGTTAATAATTCGAAAACCCGTTTGAATTTCGGATATCTAAATTTATTAATTAATTTTAATCGAATCGATACATGAAAAAAACCTGAAATAGACATCATAAATCTCCTATTTTAGATGTCGAATCAATATTTATTTTAATACATCGAAAAATAGTAGGTAACTAAATCGATAGATAGATATTTTTCTATGAAAACGATGCATAAATCTAGATATAAAAACGATGTGTATTCGATGCGTGTGAAAAGTTTTAGAAAAGCTGTTATGAGTCTCATATTTTTTGTCATCTGTTTTAGTCTTATAAAAATACAGTGAAACTCCTGAGTTACTAAATTTTTGTTTCTTCATAACTCAGACCCACTTCCTAGCTCAGGGACACTGATTGTTTTCTATGGTTAAAATCTTGGAGAAAATTACGGTCTTTGAGTGAGAACTAGGACGAAATTCATGACTTATATCGTTCTCTATAATTGAAACAAATTTGAAAATACTTCCCCAACAAACATATGATGAAGTGAATATGAACCTTTAGCTATAACAGGAATTAATTTAAAGATAGAAATAATATTTAGATTGTATTGTTAGATCTTACTAGTGAATTCTCCTGTCAATGGCATCAGGTTGGAAGGTGAACCGGCAAACAGGTGCCTAGCACTAGATCCACGCTCATCACTAGGGTTGTGACATTGCATATTTTGCATATGCTTTTCTAAAACGCATATGCTTATTAGATTCGCATATGCATTTATCAACATGCATATGCAATTATAAATATGCATATGCATTTATAAATATGCATATGCATTTACTAATTTGCATATATGCATTTAGCAATATGCATATGCATTTACTAATTTGCATATATTCATTAGGCAATATGCATATGCATTTACCAATATGCATATGCATTTACTAATTTGCATATATGCATTTACCAATATGCATGTGCATTTGCCAATTTGCATATGCATTTATAAGCATGCATATACTTTTATAAATATGCCTATCCTGAAGCTGTCTGTGGTGAATGGAAGAGAAGTTGGTGGTGTACATTGGGCCCCGAACTGTTGTAATTTGGATTGTGGATTGTCTTTTTTTCATTTTTATTATATTTATCATTTTTTAACGCTACTTGCAGTTTTAGAGGATGGTTATGCTCTTCAACTACGAGGTCTTTGATTTTTGGGTTTGGTAGGCTCGTAGGGTTCATTTTCTATCACCTCTTCATTTTCTTCTTCCATCCGTAAGTGCAGCCACCGTTGTTTTGTGTCCCTTTTCGTCACTGCATTCACTGAGAAGCTTTTCTGCATCCATGAGCATTGTCACCGACAGTAGTAAGTGACTTTGTTCCATATAGAACCACTTTCATTTCTGACTGCTTCTTCTAGTCAATTATATTTAATTTCCTTTTGATGTCAGCGATATGGCCTTTGGTTCAGAAGCAGACGTTAAACCCCTACTAAATTAATTATCAAAATGAATTTGCATATATTATGCATTATTATGCATTTAATAGTAATGTTCCAAATTTAAAATGCCAAGTATTTCAAAACACTTAAAAGTGTTCAGAGAACGACACATTATATTGTTGCACTGTAGGATACTATATTAGTGAAGTGAATTTTCATGGCTACCAGTTATTTAAGAACAGAAACTAAGAATCACGGGAAACGGACTATTCCCAGCCGGACTATTACTCGCCCACGGACTTTTGCCCGCCACGCAATGATCTGTAAAAGCATAAATTTGAACGAGAAGTTAATAGATCGCCATTTTATGTATAGCTGAAAAATTAAATAATAATTTCACGATATAGAAAACTACAGAGTTTAAATAACTGAACAAATCGAAGCTGCTTAGAGCACCTTGCGACACTTGGTAACCCTTAGTATTGCAATAATGTTCGTACTTTGTTGCATCTCCTAATTATATACGAAAATACGAAGGCACAGTCTTAAAATCGACCGAACATTATGGACACATAATTACGGGAATCAAATTCTGTTAATAAAGTGTGTTTTCTAATAATAAATAAATTAATTAATTTTGTGTTTTATCAAAATCATACTTTAATAACCTAAATTACTGATATTTTATTCGGCGGGGAAAAGTCCTGACGGGGAATAGTCCAGCAGGGAAAATTCCTACTGCCATACTGACCACCTGTGTCTATAATCTGTAACTATTATTATCCTATTCTTTATTTACATTACTGTGAGTGTTACTTTTAGCTTGATGGCGCCATATAGTTAACAATATTCTTTAATTTTCGAACAAAAATTTAAAATCATATTCATTAGGTAAACAAAATGATGGAACACCTAAAGGTATACTGTATGTATAACAAATAAATTAGGGGGTTTGTTCAACCTCCCACCAGATATAAACAGCTGGAAGTGCATATATTGCCTTCCTTTCAGTTTCAAATGCTATGCCTTTTCTTATATGCATTATCTTTAAGTGCATATGTTTTATCTGCAAAACATATGCGTTTCCTTAATGCATATGCGTTTTCTCAAATGCACATGCGTTTTCTCAAATGCACATGCGTTTTCTCAAATGCACATGCGTTTTCTCAAATGCATATGCGTTTTCTCAAATGCATATGCGTTTTCTCAAATGCATATGCGTTTTCTCAAATGCATATGCGTTTTCTCAAATGCATATGCGTTTTCTCAAATGCATATGCGTTTTCTCAAATGCATATGCGTTTTCTCAAATGCATATGCGTTTTCTCAAAAAGCATAAAACCTGTTGCATATGCAGTATATTTCCCAGTGCATATCTGCATATTTGGAAATGCATAATGTCACAACCCTATTAATAACACATTGTACTTAGCTCAAATGTGTAGGGCTGAATCTTCTCTGTAGTTTGATAGTAGCAGATATCTCATATCAGATACAGATGTTCGCGACAACAGGTGAGTATAGGGGGTACGGCCAAGAGCCCCCCCGGTCAAGAGCCGGGGGGGGCTCTTTACCTCTTTTTTAATCTTTATTTACCTAGTTAAACAAATGAAGAACTACTGAAATAGAAATAACTGAGAGTTGCTAATGTAGTTTGCTGTATCCGCTAGTTTGTTGTACTGCACACTTCATGATTGTTTAATGACCTGGCAGGGGGGTTCGGGGGGCGGCACGCCCCCCGATATACATATATTTTATGTCTAATCAGTAATGAACTACAGTGTCAATAAGGATTAAATAATATAGGTAAATAAGGATTTAAAAACAGGGGGGATCGTGACCGGGGGGGCTCTTGACCTAGGGGGGGGGGCTCATGACCGGGGGGGCTCTTGACCTAGGGGGGGGGGGGGCTCATGACCGGGGGGGCTCTTGACCTAGGGGGGCTCATGACCGGTGGAGCTCTTGACCGGGGGGGCTTATGACCTACACCCGAGTAGAGACCCACCACAGGGATCCCGGTCTCAAAAAAACATATATTCCACAGTGCACCTCACAAGTTCAGTCAGATCGGGATTTATTAGTTAGTGTAAATGTTAGGTCATGGCCCATGGGTTGGTAATTATTTAGTTAGGTCAGATATTGGATCACTGGTAGTTAGAAATATCTGCTAAATCTCAATTCACAGGCAGGTAGCAGATATACTCTATCAGAAATTCCAGGTCACAGGTAGGTAGAAATTTTAAATTCCAAATTTTAGGTTACAGATTGGTAGTCTTTAAACTCCAAATCCTAGGTCGCAGTTTGACAGAGATTTTAAGTTCCTAGGTCACATGTAGGTAGCCATAGATTTTCAATCACAACTCATATGTCACAGCAGTTAGAAAATTTTAAAATAGCTTAGACAAGCGGAACATTTCTCCGCAATGAAACCCAGTCAATTAGGCACTTTTAGTAGTAGGCAAATGTCAGAACTGTAAGGATTTTCCTTTTCCTTAATTTCCTCCTAAAGGAATTCATATAGTTAGCCCACCCCTATTTGGATAATCTATCTTCAGGGATACAGGAAAGGTGTTCGATAGACATTCACTTAATTCTTCAAAACTTCTAATAACAACAATTCGTGTTCTGTAATTAAAATAGGATCTATTTACTAAAAGCATATTCTAATAAAACACAATTGGACATACTAAAAACCTAGATAAAATATATACCTGACATTGAAGATACCAAGTGCTCAGGCGGAGTGCAACGTGTCTACTAACTAACCGAGACTAAATAACACACTGATCTCAACTCCGCCCAAGCACCATAGGATTCTTTTTCAATGTATTTAAAGTTTCATGAGAAGTGCGGACAAGTGGATAGTATTTATCTTACAAGTATATTGAAGATTATCAACAAGAAGATCTCATCCACGCTAGCTTCTTATAATATCAGCCATTAGATTACAAGGGAAGGGGGGGGGGGGGCTTGAGTGTACTGCAAATGTGATATAAACAGTTTAACTATAAGAATTATCTTTATGCTTCGGAAAAATTATATATTTTATATAAGGGGTATAAGGCCCTTATAAGCTTAACCCTTCTTGGGAATCTTACTTTAAAAAAAAACTAATATAAGCTTGCTTACAAAAAAGATTTAGTGCAACTTAAACAAAATAGACTGAAACACTGTGATAAACAGAAAAATAAAATAAAATTTGCATGGATTCAACGTCGTTGGTTTCAGGGCCAAAAGCAAAACATTGACGTCAATAGAAGTTTGAATACAAGGGTCTGGAAGAAACAGTCAGAATAGAAAGTGGCTCCATGGAAAAATCATCTACTAGCATCGATGACAATATTCACGAACGCAGAAAAGGAACTCCATGAATACAGTCACTTACCGAGGATTGTGACGAAGAGGGAAACAAGGGTGGAAAATGAAGAGGTGATAGTATATTAAGTCTACGAGTCTACCTAACACCAAAATCTGAGACCTCGTAGTAAAAATAATTAACATGGTTTATTTGAAATAGACAATACATACAAACAATAGAAAAGCATTGAAAAATCCTGAGATATTTTTAAATCATTCTACACGTAATCGTAATTTTTTTTTTGAAAATTTCGTAAGATAATGATAATTTCAATTGGTGGTCGAACACAATTCAGACTAAAAAAATTGCCTAAATTATTGAAGATGTTTTTAATCAACCCTCTCAAATCTCAATAAGACAGACATTTACATAAATAGAGTCATATCATAATTATGCCTGCAGCCTATATAATATTGTTAGTTTAATATCTATTGTTAGTGTTATATCACAATTTTGTCGTTTGCTATAATGAGCATCCCTTTACTTCTATCCAAAATTAAACTATAAAAAAATATATCAGCTAAATGATTGTATACTCAAATAAGAACAGTTGAACGGGCTAAATAAAACCACAGGCATGGAAGTACTAGTAGACCACAGGCGGCAGGCCATTCCAAGGAAGTAGAAAATAATCACTGTTACCTAGACGCTAGTGGCCAAATAATTTTTTATGTGATCGCGTATCAGCCAATCAGAGAGAGGCGTAAGTGCCGCGTAACGTGACGTCACATTTTATAAACGGGCTTATGTATATTGTATATATAACAGTCAGAGCTACATCTTCCTCTACTTCCAATAACGAGGACTAAAGGAGATATGGAAATTTTAATTTTCAGGAAAAAAGAACCTTAATTGAAGTCGTATATTTTAATGCATATTCATTATGAAATAGAAAACAAGAATCGGAGTTGGATAAAAAATGTTTCAAGCGAACTGAATACTATCATTACATTAAATTCTTAGTCATAATAGCAAGGTGAATTTCCTCTGGTCCTCAACTAAGCATGATAATGTACAACGGGGTTCGTTGCTTCAAATTCATGATTATTTTTGCCAGAAAATTTTTTGGTTTGTATGAGGGTTTCGGTATACCAGAATTAAAAATTCAATAATGCCTGACTAAAGAAATTTTACGATAACGGGTTTCGTTATTTGTAATAGCTTGCAAGATATTATAAATAAGTTCTTCTCAATTCAGTTAGAGATTAAAGTTTCAATCTTCATGATCAAAATCTTCAATTTTTAGGTAACGAGTTTGTTACTTAAGGTGGCTACACACGTTCATACAAACTTGACATGTCTATTTGCTCAAGTATTGGAATATTTCTTCTTCTTGTAGTATTGGGAAAAGATGCCAATTAGTAAAACGTTTATGACTTTTGTGAATTATCTTCTTTGAATATCGAAAGATAGAACGAATCAAATTATATCGCATTAATTAAAAATTATATTTCGATTAAAGATTATTTGAACTATCTGGCCTTCGACGAAATAACTATATTTATAAATAAACTATTGCGCTAGACTATAACGAGTAACAACAAAAACAGTTATTTAACAATTTTTTAATAGTGGTTTATCCACAGATTTCACCGTATATCAAATTCTAATGAAATAATAACTCCATTGCGTAGCACAACACGAAAAACTGTTTGGCATCATTTGATATAATATCAATCGAATTTTTTAATGCTCTAAATTATTGACGCAATAACTAGCCGTTCCATACTATCAGGTAGTAAGATCAAAACTACCATCATTGAATTATTATTTGCAACAATCGTATCTAAGAGAGTATAAATAATTTGGAATATATTTTTTTTGAAGGGCAAGAACTAAGGTAAATACACAATAGCCAATATGACACAGAAGCTGATAACAAGTAGGAAAAGATGCTCAACGTTCGACTATAGAAGTTCAAACTTCATATCTATAATAGAACATCTTTTTGTAATTAGCTATCGGCTGCTGTGTCACATCAGCTGTTGCGTATTTACCTTAGTTCAATTTTGAATGTCTATAGTTAGTTCATTATGCAATGTCTATAATATCCCCGATTAATATAAGGGCTGGTTTGGTTAAATTGGCTTTAGTTCAAATATTTTAATATTTGCTATAACGAAAAAAAAAAGATAAATAATAGAATATATACTATGGGTATAAGTAAAGTCCCACCTAGGCTACCGATGCATTGCCAAAGAGATTTCTACTAACTCCTAAAATTAGCTTACATATTCATTGCTTAATAACACATTCATTTGCATGAACTGTGTAATAGTTAAAATTGTAAACTAGATCTAAAACCTTGCATTGAACAGCATATTCCTATAGCACAATCTTCCATAACGGGAAGTAGTGTTGTCAATATTAATATTTTAACGTGTCAGGAACTTAGGAAGGAGAAGAGGCTATTGAATTGATAAATATTTTAATTTGATTGTCTGAGTTTAGAACCTAGAGAATGTATCTACAGTTCGATCTCAGTCTTCAACCTCTCTTTTCAAGATAGCTTTTATGGAGTCTTCAATTTTGCATAGTAAAAGAAATTAAAATGAAACTATTTTGAAAAGTTATAGATAATTTTTTTCTGAAAACTTGACAAGTATGACTTATTGCCGCTTCCTTCATTTTGTCTTATTTTTATCGTTTTTTTTTTTGTCATTCATCAATTTTAATTGATGAACGATTTTTTCCATGAACTACATTTCTGTTGAATTTGATCAAACTGTAGTCCCCCTATAACCTCGGCCCCAATTCGGTACCATGAATTAAGTTCACTATTATACCCACTCTCACTATCTATAACTGAATAACTAAAAAAATTCAATCAAATTGCCTGAAATTTAATTGGACGATTGGTCAATATCCAGGAAAAAGTTGATAATTTTTTGGGAATGATCAAGGTCATCTATAACTCAAAAAGAATTCAACAAAATTGTCTGATATTTGGAGGGACAATTGGTCCTTATCAATGAATCAGTTTAGATATTGAGAGCGATCAGGACAAAATGTCATTTATATCTCAAATAGTATTCAACCAAATTGTCCGATAATCGGTGACACGATTGGTCAATAACCAGCAATCATTTGATTAGATTTTGGGAGAGATCGGGTCAAAGGTCAAGGTCATTTATAACTGAAATTGTATTTAATCAATTCCCTTAAATTTGGTATTGACCATTTATTGGTCAATAACCAGGAACCATTTGATCAGATTTTGGGAGTGAACGGGAAAAGGTAAAGTTCATTTCTAACTCAAGGCAAATTATTGGATGGTCAAGGTTATATGTGGCGGCGAAGGTATGCGCTGTACGGTGCTTGTCATCTTAATAGTAATGTAATGATATTTAGATACCCAAACTAATTATGGATGAACCATGGGCCTTGACAGTTCTTTCTTTCCCATTTTCTCGTTATTTTTCTGTTACTATTTTATTTTATTACTTGGATGCATAATAATGCACTTCTCATTGGAGAACATGCGATGGGGGCTGATTAACAACACTAATTGCTGATTTCAATCAAATAGAAAATATCTGAAGCTATGGAACAAAATCTTTTCAGTATGTGGTATACAAGATACATTAACTTACCAGGTATGCTACGCCTTGATACAAATTTTGAACTTTTCTGCGTATAAAGAAATACGCACATACGAATGCACAGATGTGACCCTACAATATTAGATTATATACTTTAAATAATATACAGCAAGGTTTATATACACTGTAGTTTATGAGCCTTGCTATACAGCGGGTTAAACGATTCTTAAATGGTATCCGTACACTGCATTAACAATCATGGGCAAATCCTTTTATACAAATAACTATTCAACCCGCTGTACAGTATATAGAGTATGTAAAGTATTATTGCAGGGTCACATCTGTGCGTTCGTATGTGCGGATTTGTTTATCCGCAGAAGAGTCTGAAACTCGTATCATGGCTTTTAGCATGCCTTTTAAGTTAATATATCTCGAGGATAATCAACGATAATGCTGAACTCAGTCAGTTTAGTCAAATAAAATGAAGTTAAATCATTCGATTCTAAAAAGATTGAATAACATACCTTGTTTCTATGTATAAATAGTTAACGAGGGCCCTAGAAGCGTCTTTCACAACAAAACTGTAATCATTTTAATATGAACCTGCGCAATACTCTACCTTGTATAGTTAATGTACCTAGGTGGTATAGCATGAGGAATTGTTGATTTTCTGATTTATTTAAAGCCTAGATCACACCGCCAGATCTTTATTAGAGCGTTCTTTGAACTGAGAGAGAAAAAATTGGACAACGCGCGTTACTGCGTACACAAGGGAAAACCGATCATGATAACCCGAGCGTTAATAGAGCGGTGTTCTACGAGTGTGGGCGTTGTCTCGACGAGGGTTTAAAGTTGGTATAGCGGTATACTGCTTTTGATTACGGAGCTGAGTAGATGAAATCTATCAGAAATTCTGATAGATTTCTGATATAAATCGAGAGTTGAGGCTAATCATTTGAAGGCCTGACACATTGAAGGAACTTTGCTAGAGCGTTCCTGAAGCGAGGACAAAAATTGTTGAAGCCCACCAGAAGTTGGCCTTAGTTCAGGCAACGCCGTATACGCTCGACCACCGCTTATGTTCACACCTACCTATCCGAAAGTTTTGAACTGCACAAAATATTACGAGCGTTGAGAAGCAGTAGCTTTCCGCTCCGTAAGGTTCTCCACCGCAACCAAACCCAGACAAATTTTGGCACCATTAGAGAAGCAAATATGTAAATCTCGAATGCTGGACCACTGCTGCTTCGCCAGCATTGCCCGGACGGTGATTAAATGTTGCATAAACTTCGATATGGTGGTTGAAAACGTTTGAATCACGGAGACGAGTTTGCTGAAACGGCCTCAGAAAATGAAGCAGTGATTCATTGCTGTTATTAACTTTGGTTTGATGTTGGTATGTAGGTCGCATACCGTTAAGCCAACTCTATAGCAACGACGGCTTCAGTGGTGCACCGCTATGGCGCTGCCCGTATTTTATATTTTGATGCATAATTTCGACACACAATCTCGTAAAAAAATAACAACGCTCTGTCAAAGCTTGAGCAACGTTTAATCACCGCCCGGTCAAAGCTGGCGAAGCCCCGTTCAGGATTTCAGCATTGACTTAGCGGAATAAACCGTCCACGAACTTGCGTCTAGCAGTGCCAAACTTTGGCTAAGCGGTGTTATAGAGGTAATAAACTTTGAAGAAAGGATAACTACACAGAGAAAAAAGTTTACTCATATTAATGGGTCAACAATTTATGCTTTGAATCAATTTATTACGTGAGTTGGTTTGACTACATTCATGTTTTCACGTGTGTCAAAACAACTATGACGTGTATGTCACCAAACATAGTTAATTCAAATCATTTTATGGATTGAATCAACTTACTATGAGAGTTGGAGTTACATTTTGGGAGTTTGAACATATGTTAAAACAACTATGACATAGTGTGTTGAAGTAACTCACAAAGATTGTCAATTCAATGTATCTGGTGTATGAATTAACTTACTATGAGAGTTGACGCTACTTTTTTAAGTTTAGGTGCGAGTTAAATCAACTATGACATAATGTGTTATAGTAACCCACAAAGACTGTTAATCCAATGTATTCTGCAGTGTATGAATTAACTTACTATGAGAGTTGGCGCTACCTTTTTGTAAGTTTAGGTAAGAGTTAAAACAACTATGACATCGTGTGATAATGTAACCCACAAAGACTGTTAATCCTATTTATCTGGTGTATAAATTAACTTACTATGAGAGTTAGTGCTACTTTTTTTTAAGTTTAGGTGTGAGTTCAATCAAATGAGTAAGTGGCAACTTATGCTTTCCTCAAAGCTAATTTATTCGCATAACACTTTTCAGTTCAAATCTTGTTTCAAGTGTGTTATGTGTTGAATGTGAACGCTCCTCAATACCATTTTAGTTCAAGTGCAAACAATAGCGTCATATGCATTAAATAGTATTATCGCTGCCGATCGATTATTAATTATTAATTAATTCCATTAATAAATTGATAAATGTCTGCCTAAATATTCTAAAATTTTGGTGATTGATAGTTTGGTGGCTTTATATAGGTAGTTATTTGAAGAGCTGATTATCAGTATATAACTTTTATAATAATAAATTTTGATTACTTCCTTCAGTTTGTAAACTGATATCCAAACTAATTTCCCTATATTATTATTATATGTTATTACAGGCAGTTACTGCGCTGTCCTCCCAAATTATCAGGCGATTTCAAATTTTCGGTCACGTATGAAATATAGTATATAGCTACCTAATAGGTAATTAAAATAAAATTTAATTTAATATAGTTTTTCTTACGCGACCGAAAATGTGGAGCCGTCCGATATTTCGGAACTTATCCTAGTATCTTGAGTAAAGTGATCTGATAATCTATATATTTTAAAACTAGTTGGTGTACCTATAGGTAGGGTTACACAGCCAAATTCGGTTCTTTAATTTCTAATTGTGACCATATTAAGAGAGTCTCAAAATCATTCTGAAATTAGTTTAGCTATATACTGAATTGTTGTACATCATACTTTAAGCTCAATTTATGATAGGTTCTATTCATTTCACAAGTGCCTTGAAGTCATGATGGTTATTAATGTTTCTGAGATAAGAGACCGCAGTTAGTTAAAGTGCCGCAATTTACCTACTTGACCCTAGTTTTCTATGACTGGGAGAACTCCATCCAGGGAGGTAGTCGGAGGAGAACAACGTCCAGGGATTTAGCAGGGTGAGAACACTCTAACCAGAGGTGAGCCTTTTGATATATTATACTTTCTTGGTATTTAATTAAAGTCTACATTATGAGTGTATAATAACAAAATTATGAGGATTAGCTAGAAAAATCCATTGCATTTATTAGAGCTAAATTTATACTGCATCTGAAGATTTATAATTAGTTTAACATTTTATATAAATAATTTACCTATATGAAAGAATTCTCAGTTAATAATTCTTTTCATTTCTTTATTAATATATGGTTTTCTATATTTTATGAATCTACTTTCAGATCTTGATGAAGAATGAAGTAGATCAACGTCATCAACTATCGGAGTCCTCTTCAATTCCTTTGAATGGTTCAGGAACAATTATGCTAGGTCAAAGTAAGTATTTGAAAATATTAGATGATTTTTAAATATGTAATTCCAATATGATTAGCTCTTACTTTTTCATATGCTTTTAGGGATTCCAGACATGAAAAGAATATCGAAGCTGTCGCTATCTCATCACAAAAGGCAAAAGAGTAGGTGATGTTATTGATAATGTATATGAACGATACTGTGAATTTCTATTCAATATATATTAATATACAAATCCCTTATTTCAGGAATTGGCAACCTACAGTCGTGGAAGAAAGTGACGAGAATTCAAATTGTACTTCTAAATAATAAATCTAAAACTTAAATGTTTATATTTCGTTTTCAATTTGACCTTGGTAATTCTATTAGCATATTTCAATATCAGTGCCTATGAGTAAGATGAATTGCACTAAAATATGGTTTAGAAGATAAAGGCTTTATCATTAATTTATTATTCATTAAGTTATAGTACAATTGCAGCATATCAAAGATTTATCAACTTTTGTAATCTAGCCTGGATAATTAATTACGTAAAGTTATTTATGTCATCTAACTACTTATTTATAAACTGACCTGATTAGATTACTTATTCAATCTAATCTATTAATTTACAACTGATAACCATATATCAATTCATAGGATCGAAAACATTTCAAAAAGCAAGGATAGGTCTAGGTGATCAATTATTTTTTAAAATTAAAATAGTATGCATATCACAGAAGCAAAAGTAGAGAATAAATGAACATGTTAGATTTGGTCCTAGAAAATAAATAGTCTAATCTAATTGATACCGGGACCTAACTCGAGATTATAATTTAATAGAGTAAATATAGTGACTGAAAAAGTCTTGTGAAAAGTCTGGCTACTGCTAACCAGACCGATATTTCAACCTACACTATAATAGTTGATATACATTTACTTAGTTTACAAGTAGTTGATATAACCAACACGAGAAGATGATATAACCTACACGAGTAGTTGATATAACCTAACCGAGTAGTTGATATAACCTACACGAGTAGTTGATATCACCTACACGAGTAGTTGATATAACCTAACCGAGTAGTTGGTATAACCTACACGAGTAGTTGGTATAACCTACATAAGCAGTTGGTATAACCTACACGAGTAGTTGGTATAACCTACACGAGTAGTTGGTATAACACATAGGAGTGATTAGAGAAACATACACAAGTAGTTGATGTAACCTTGTTCTGTAGTTGTTTTAACCATTACATATAATTGGTTCAACCATCACGAGCAGTTTTGACTATCACAGGTAGTTGTTATGACCATCGGGAATTAAAAATAATCAACTCACATATGTGTTGTTTTAACCAACGTCAATTTAACTCATTTTAAATAGTACCTGCAACTCACCACGTAGGTAGGCGCACAGATAAACCATAAAATTTAGTCAAAACAAATCAAATATAATTTGATTCAACTAATCCTTTCTCTGTGTGTAACGCTCCTCAACGCTTGCAACATTAAGAAAAACTCAAACCCTTCAGAGCGGTGAGGGAAGTTAAGCGGTGGCCGAGAGTATATGGCGTTGTTTTAACGGGGGACCAACTTCTGTGAACGGTAACGAGCGGTGATGAATTTTTTTCACCGCACAAGGAACGCCCTAACAAAGTTCGGGCGGTGTGACCTAGGCTTAAGGCAGAAGGAGGCTATGCACAATATCAATAGTAAATATTTATTTAGTTTTATATTGTTTGTATTAGTTTAAATTTACAATACTTTAGAATTACAGAACAGCTTATATATTATTGATTATAAAATTAGTTTTTACTCTTCATCGATAATTAAATTTTTGAAGGTGATAAATGAATATTTTCCCTCAGGGGCTCAATCCTTGATTGTCTGTGGTGAGTGTTAGATAAAGAGGTGGCGTCTTTAGGGCTCAGTACTGTTGTAATATGGATTATCTTTCTTTATATATACCATGTTTATATTTTTTTTAACACTAGTTTCAGTTTTAGAGAATAGCGCTAGAGTCATGTAACCATGTTCTTCAACTTAGAAGTTTTAGATTTTTCTGGTATGTAGGATTTATTTTCAATAACCTTTTCATTTTCATCTTCCGTCTGTGAATGCAGATACTGGCGCTTGTGTCTTTTTCCTACAAATTTATTGATAAATGACTGCATATTCACAGAGTAGCTTTTCTGCATCTCTGAGCATTTGTACCGACAGGTGGTAGGTGACATTGTTCAATGCTCACTGAGCCATTTTCTTTTCCACTTGACGTCAGCGATATAGCCTTTTATTCCGAGCAGAGGTCGTACCCCCAACTTCTGATGAGGTTTTAGTTACTGAAATTAATAAAAATTGAAATACCTAGCATTTTGTTCTAGGTGAACGTTATAAGATCCGGCCTTTATAGTCTCAATATGATTTTTTTAATGGTAAACTGTGCTGCTTATAACATTTGATTCTAAATTAATTACAGTTGAAAATATAATTTGATTACAGAGTTAGCAATACTTGGATAAATCTGTTATATATTAGCTAATTGTTTGTGTAACTTCCTCGTTAATAGATGGTGGATGTAACCTACTTGCATGGAAATGTCATGGCATGTACTATCTTAAATTATAAACGAGGATGATTTCAAGTTTCGAGAATAATAATTATGATATATTAGTGTGATTTCATTCGAACACTCATGTATAGATGTTTCAATATTACCAACCAAAATGTCCCATACTTTCCTATTGTTATAGTTCAGGTAAATAATTATTAGGAATTATTCATTTATTTTGACATTCTTATACTTATTTGATATTAAGTTATGAAAACAAAATAGTGAAAATACTCTAATTATTAATGGAGAACGCAAATCAATAATTATAATTAATTTGAATAGAAATGCAAAGCTCATTTCAAAACAGTAAGATTTAATGCCACCAACCTTCCATATTCAAAGATAATTAACTAATTGGCATCTTTTCTCAATACTACAAGAAGGCGGAGCTTATCTTATGCAACGTGTCTAAAATTTTGACTGAAAACTCCACGGTTTTGGCATCTAAAATTTAAAGTGACCTCGCTCTTGTTTTGAAAGCTTCTTTTCCTGTACATAAACGAAAATCTCAAAAGAAGAGACGAAATGAGTAGTGTGTAAAATATACAATTAAGTATAGTTTGAAATTCAAAATTATAACTACAGTAGAACTCCTATAGTGAGCTACTACTATACCTTTTCCAATTGAAGTTCCTCCAAATGAAATATCATTTCATCAAAGTGAAATAGCATTTCATCAAAGTGAAATAGCATTTCATCAAAGTGAAATATCATTTCATCAAAGTGAAATATCATTTCATCAAAGTGAAATATCATTTCATCAAAGTGAAATATCATTTCATCAAAGTGAAATATCATTTCATCAAAGTGAAATATCATTTCATCAAAGTGAAATAGCATTTCATCAAAGTGAAATATCATTTCATCAAAGTGAAATTGCATTTCATCAAAGTGAAATTGCATTTCATCAAAGTGAAATATCATTTCATCAAAGTGAACCCAGCTAACCAAAAGCTGTTTGTCCCACGTCTTAAGACGTCTGATACCCCTCGCTATAGAGGGATTTAAGACGTGGGGCAAGACGTGGGGCGGGGGACATCTGACGTCTTGCAGACGTCTAAGCCTCTTCATTTGCACAGGGGTCCCCCTCTGCAAGACGTCTGATCCCACGTCTTGTCCCCCTCTGACAGAGGGGGACATCCACCTGTCCCACGTCTTACCCCACTCCGTTTTCAAGACGTGGGACAGAGTGTGGATGTCCCTCGCTATAGAGGGATTCAAGACGTGGGACCCACGTGGGACAGAGTGCGGATGTCCCTCGCTATAGAGGGAAGAGGGAAATAAGACGTGGGACCCACGTGGGACAGAGTGAGTATTCAAGACGTGGGACAGAGTGGGAATATCCCCCTCTGCAAGACGTGGGACAGAGTGCGGATGTCCCCCTCTGCAAGACGTGGGACAGAGTGTGGATGTCCCCCTCTGCAAGGGGGACATATCTTTCCTTTGGGTCAAACTACTTCGGTTAATTGGGGTATATAAATATATATAAGAAATAAAAAAAGATCATACTAATTATTATTGCAATTTCTAACCATATTGCATATAGTGTATATGTACATTTGGCTGCATATCATTTATTTTAATATTACATATTGTTATATACAAATTAAATGAGAAGAAATGGAGAAAGAATTGTAGTGGTCATCTCGGGAATCGAACTCAGGACTAGTGTGATGTACTATTGAAGCCTGCGTCGCTACCTCTCAGCCATCCTGGACATGGTAGAAGTAGTATTAAAATGATCTTTATCCAACTTGATTACTTGCGTGCTTCTTAAAATTCTTTTAAATAAATATAATTTAATATTCTACATTTTGGTATCTTTTATTTTTTAATGTAAATGATAAGAATGTGTATAAAGTTATTTATTAATATTTGTAATGATAATGTTAATTAATGTTATTAACTACCTAATTACCTTTACCTGTTAATTAATATTACCTATAGTTACCTTCTGGTGATATCACTACCTTATACCTATCTAGTTACTTACTAGAGTTTATTTATAACTATCTAGTAACCTAGAAGTGATAACCACCAATCTGTACCTACTGGTGGTTATCACTACTTGCCTATTACGTAGTATTTATCAGTACCTACTTAGTTACCTACATTACTGTTTGTCAATACCTACCTAATTACCTACTGGTGTTTATCAATGCCTACCTAGTTGCCTACATCTGCTTATCAATACCTAATTAGTTACCTTCTTGTGTTTAACATTGCCTACCTAGTGGCCTACAACTGTATATAAAAACCAATATAGGTCCTAGTTAAATACTAGTGTTCATCAATACCTACCTAGTTACCTACAACTGTCTGTCAATGCCTACCTAGTTATCTACTAGTGTTTATCAATGCTTATCTAGTTACCTATAACTGTTTGACAATACCTACCTAAATACCTACAAGTACCAATACCTACCTACCTAGTATACCTACTAGGTAGTGTTCATCAATCCGTACCTACTTACCTACTACCTAGTATTATTCATCAATGCCTACCTAGATAGTAGATACCTACATCTGTTTATGAATACCTACCTAGTTATGATACGTAAATAAAGCTTGAGATAGATATACCTTTTTGGTATAACTTTTTCCCGCGTAAAACAGACGAGGGACAGAGAGGGACATCCCGCGTGGGACAGAGAGGGACATCCCGCGTGGGACAGAGAGGGACATCCCGCGTGGGACAGAGAGGGACATCCCACGTGGGACAGAGAGGGACATCCCGCGTGGGACAGAGAGGGACATCCCGCGTGGGACAGACGTGGGACAGAGAGGGACATCCCGCGTACTTTTTCCCGCGTAAAACAGACGAGGGACAGAGAGGGACATCCCGCGTGGGACAGAGAGGGACATCCCACGTGGGACAGAGAGGGACATCCCACGTGGGACAGAGAGGGATATCCCGCGTGGGACAGAGAGGGACATCCCACGTGGGACAGAGAGGGACATCCCGCGTAGGACAGACGTGGGCCAGAGAGGGACATCCCGCGTGGGACAGACGTGGGACATCCCGCGTGGGACAGAGAGGGACATCCCACGTGGGACAGACGTGGGACAGAGAGGGATATCCCGCGTGGGACAGAGAGGGACATCCCACGTGGGACAGACGTGGGACAGAGAGGGACATCCCGCGTGGGACAGAGTCACAAGGAGTCACAAGGAAAAGGGATTACACAAAAGACGCCTTACGTCCATCCGAGGGTAATCCCAGTGCAGCAAGTGCACACTTTAGACTCTCAATCAATCTCAATCCTCCCATCTACCAGGTCGGAACTTGGTACATGGGCTTCACCACCAGCGGAGTCAGGGTTTTAGACTCATAGTAGATCACTCTCCCCCCACCTGAACCCTAGGAACTACTCTCAACAAGTGGAGGTCAAACACTCTCAACACAGGGAGCTAGTAGACCATTCTGGGGATCAGGATTTGCCCGGATTAGTTCAGCCTCACACTGATCACGAAACTCACTCGCACGCGCTCACACACCCACAATAAATGTAGGAGTGGAGGGGGGTGGGAATAGTGTCAGTAATGCGACCTCAACCTCTCCCGCCTCGGGAAGGCTCCGGGGGTTTCTCTCCTCTAATAAGGAAGGAATACATTTCCAGCAACCGCAACAGCCACAAACCGTCCCCATGTCCAGAGCACCACCCGTTATGCCCGCTTCCCGCCCATGCCCCCTAACCAGGTTGTCCCTCAACACTTTTCCACCCTACCCCGGTTAGGTAACCAAGGCGGAGGAGGCTACAACTAGGATCAGCGACACAGGAAGAGATTAAAGCAGTACAGGCAAGCCCGTAATAAGGCGCAGAACGTGATACGTATGCGATTGCCTTCAAAAAATCCCCACTAACACCAATGCCCAAGACCTCCCGCTCCCACATATGCCATCTTGCCTACAAGTCCCACACTCAATTGCCCCTTCCACACTTTTTCACCCTACCCCATTAAAACAATGCAGGCGGAGGAGGCTACAAAAAAGATCAGAGACCCAGAAACAAGACAGCGCAGTTACGGTCAGTCCCGAACAGAGATGCATCGTAAGAAAATACTACGACCAGTTCCACGTCAAAAATATACCCTAACGACATTCCACTTGAGTCTCGTGGTGAATTTACCCTTTTACCCTAGGAAACATGATGCATAGCGGCCGTGACCTAACAACCCGTTATGTCCCCCAACCTCCATGGAAAACCACCAAGAGGCGTACAGGGTACACTTCAGGAAGAAGGCATATGGAAACACGAAACCATTATGGGGTTCATGGGGTTTTTGTTGCTCAGTGATAGATTATCCTGCCTCGGCACGAAGAAGATAGTGGACCACTCCAATCACCAGTCCCCACCACCCTCACAAAGTGCCCTCCCACAGCCACGTCCCCACACCAGGTTGTCCCTCAACACTTTTTCACCCTACCCCATTAAAACAATGCAGGCGGAGGAGGCTACAACCGGCACAGAAACACAGCCAAAGGAGAACACAAGAGCAGCAAGTCCCGATGAACGGTGCAGAACACCAAAAACTAAGCTAACCGGCGGATGATTTTGTCCAGTCGGTTCTTGAATGACTCGACAGATGGCGCGTTGACCACCTCCCGAGGGAGGGCATTCCAAACACTGCACACCTTCACGGTCATCAAGTCCCTGAACTTGTTTGTGCGGAACCGAGGTACATCCAGTTTGTACCCATGGTTCCGAGTCGGGTTCATGTTGAACGAGAAGATCGCCGTGGGATCAAGGTTGCTATGACCCCTGACGATCTTGTAGGTCTCGATCAACTGTCCACGGAGTCGACGTTGCTCAAGGGTCAGAAGGTTGAGGTCTTGCAACCGCCTATCATAACCCTTGTTCCTAATCTCCGGGACCAACTTGGTCGCCCTGGCCTGGACTCGCTCCAGGCGCTCCACGTCACAACGGTACGTGGGAGACCAGAACTGCACGGCATACTCCAAAAGTGGACGAACCAGCGACTTGTACAGGGTCATCACCGTATGCCTATTACGGTGTATAAAGACCCTCTTGATGTACCCTAGGATCTTTTGAGCTTTCCTCTCGGCAGCGACACACTGTGCATTAAACTTAAACTCGGAGGTCATAACCACTCCAAGGTCAAGCTCTCGATGCGTAGGAGAAACTGGCGAACCAAGGAGACTGTAGGCGGCGCGGGCGTTCTGCACACCAACATGCAAGACGCTACACTTGCTAGTGTTGAATGGCATCTGCCACTGCTCCGACCACTCCCCGATCCGTGCCAAGTCCCTCCTCAGTTCAGCCACCGCCTGAGGGTTCGCAGCGTCGACACCGAGTTTGGTGTCGTCGGCAAACTTACTCATCTTCGAAATGATCCCAGAGTCAATGTCGTTTATGTATATCAGGAAAAGCAGAGGTCCTAGAACTGATCCTTGTGGCACTCCGCTGGTCACTCGTGACCAGTCAGAAGGTGTGCCTCCAATGACAGTCCTCTGCCTCCTGTTCGACAGCCATGCCTCAATCCAGTCGGCCACCTTGCCGACGATGCCGAGCGCTCGTACCTTAGCCATCAATCTACGGTGTGGGACTTTGTCAAAGGCCTTTTGGAAGTCGAGGTACACGACATCCACTGACCCTGACCTGTCATAGGCACCGAAGACCGAGTGGTAGAACTCCAGCAAATTTGTGAGGCATGATCTGCCAGCTCTAAACCCATGTTGAGAATCAGTCAGTAGTTCATTCCGATCCAGGTGGGCCACCGCCCTGTCCTTAATCAAGGACTCAAACACCTTCCCCGGAACGGAAGTCAGACTAACGGGTCTGAAATTACTGGCCTGATCCTCAGGACCCTTCTTATGGATGGGACAGACGTTCGCTGACCTCCAGTCAAGCGGAACTTCCCCACTCTCCATTGAGGCTCTGAACATTTGACACAAGTGGGGTGCCAACGCACTACCCACGGATCTCATCACCTTAGGCAAGAAATCGTCAGGTCCAGGCGCCTTATAAGGATCCAAGCGGTTGAGCTTTTCGAGAACTTCATCTGTCGTTATAGAAACATCCTCAAGTGGCTCACCCCCCTCATACGTGATGATAGGGAGTGGTTGCCCAGCATTCTCAACAGTGAAAACACTGGAGAAATACTGATTGAACTCCTGTGCAATCCCAAGATTGTTACTTATTAGGAGTCCGTTAGAGGATTGCAAGGGCCCCAGTGTTTTCCTAGCCTTGTGTCTATTCACATAGGCGAAAAACTCCTTGGGGTTGTCCTTGCAGGCAAGCGCAACCCTGTGCTCCTCACCAGCCTTGGCTTGACGAACAAGTCGCTTGACAAGTCGTCGCTGCCTGGCTAGGAGGTTAGCAGCAAGAGGTGACGAGTCGGACCGTGTAGCGCGATACAGGCGCTTCCGCTCTGAAATCGCATCAGCTAACACGAGGGTGAACCACGAAGGTTTTACCCTGGCCGACCCACCGATCCTCTTAAAGGGTATACACCTAGCTTGAATCCGCATGAAGTCTCTACTGAATAGCTGCCACATGGCTTCTGCAGATGGGTGAGGCTGGGGTTGAAGTTCCATCAGGCCACGACGAAACTGCGGGTAGTTAGCCAAACGAAGGTTGAGGCGACGACAGGAGCCAAAACGCTCACCGTCGGAACCCACCACAACCTCGAAGGAAACCGCCGCATGGTCGCTACCTTCAAGTCCCTCACCTACTTCCACATTCCTCACCATCTCTTGGGACAGAGAGGGACATCCCGCGTGGGACAGAGAGGGACATCCTGCGTACACGAGCCTTTTAAACTGTGCATATTTCACTGGGAAAATTTCTGCTTAGTACAATTCTTGGATAGCTCCATTTATTTGATCAATATAAAGCTAATTAAACTAATTCTATTAAAGGCCCTCCACTCAAATTTTTTTTATTTCTCTATGCATTAGAACTAATGTTACTGATAATAAAACTGCAAACCAATTCAAATTTGGTTCTATAGTTTTATTATAATATGTAATTTAAGATTTTTTCCCGTTCTTTCTACTATACCTCTGAATATCATTGCTACCGGTACCGTATTGTCACTCAAGATGTTCTTTGTGTTAGTCGAGTTACTTTGTAACAAACTAAAAATGCTTGACAAAGACACCTGTCTCCTTAATGAATGTTTTTTGATTAATTTGATTGAATTTCCATTTGAGCGTGATACCACAGCACTCCTATTAGGTATTCATACATTGACTTAAAATTTACTATAATTTGGACAAATTATTGAGGTTTGGTCTAATATTATAATTTGTATCTATATGACTTTATTTTTGACCGATGTTCAATTTCCCATCATTCAGCATGCATTAGGGCTTAGGCTAATTCTTATGACCTATTTTTTAACAACATATCATGCAGACACTGAGACACAGATGTAAAGTAAGGTATGAACCAATTAAAGCTGACTCAAACTATGGTGCAAACCCTGCCTTACTCAGATTTACTGTTACCTAACTTTAATATTATAGGTACATAGGCTCTAGCATAGCTAGGCCGGTCTTAGCGTATCCATAATCCGCCTTATCCGCGTAAGTTACGGTAGGTATTCTAAGATTCACTTTAATATTTATCGTAATAGTGTAGAACATCCTACTGAAATATGGGGGTCTTTTTCTTCTAATGAAATTATGAATCTCAGAATGAGAAAAAACGAAATGCGAATATTTCTTATATAATTAATTGTGAACAGAATACTTAATCGATTTAAATTCTGTTTACTGCGATATGTTATACAACCTTAGCTCTACAAAATTAAAGCAATACCAGATTTTTTTTAATTTAGAGTGGAGAGGACCTTTAAGTATACTAATCAATTCGTCAATATGTATACTGTATAATATGTATATGAGGTGCACCGAACTGCGAGTAGCGAGTATGGAGTCAAAAAATGCGAGTGCGAGTGTAAAACTGCGAGTGCGAGTATAAAACTGCGAGCGACAGTCAAAAAGAGATATTGTGAGTGAGTATTTTGAAATGCGAGTGGAAATATCTAATATTAATATTTTAGACTAGTTAATGTGAATCGTACGTGGTCACCACCTGTGGGCCAAATTTATATTATTTGAGTGTGATTAGCGTACTCTAATAGTATTCTCATGGTATAATATTAAAATGCACACTTCAAGATACATAAATCTTTTAGATTTCTGTGACACGAATCCGTTAATGTAGTTCACTGTATCCGCTATTTTGTTGTACTGCACACTTCATGATTGTTTAATGACCTGGCAGGGGGTTCGGGGGGCACGCCCCCCGATATACGTATTTTTAACAGTATGGGAATAAAGTAATCGAAGGCGAAAAAGAAAATCCCACTCACAATTCCCACATGCAATATTTTTTACTCTCACTCGCAAATCATCACTTGCTCAAGTGTAACACTCTATGTATATACGTACACAAATAAAAATTTTTTTTTTTGATTCTAAGGGATATATTGAAAATGTTCTTGAAACTACATTCGGACGCTAGAAACATTGTGAACTAACCACATCAATTATATATCGGCTTTTATTTAGAGATATTAATTGTTAACAACAACAATTAACGAGCTAAAACACTTATCATTATAATATAATTATTATATTTCGTTAAATTTATATAGTCAGTAGGTAAAGTTTGTTATTAATTGAGGCAACGACCAAGTAAAATTGAGCATAGGGTAATGGTGAATCCTATCGTTCGATAGCAATTCTGTGGATATTTATCGAATGACAACGGCATTGTAGATCCTGAATAGCGTCCTTTGTAAAACCTTACCACATTTTTTTTTTTATAAATTTCACATTTTTACAGAAAAATTCAATTGAACATAATACAAAGTTACTAAAACAATTGTACAGTGTTGGTTCCTAAAAGAATCTTACAGAATATAAAAGCCCACGATGCTGATTTAAAAAGACACTATTCAACGACATAGTTATCAAGGCAATATTTCTTAAAAAGTTTTTTGAATTTAAAATCAGACATGGGTACTAATAAAAATGGAGGTAAACTTCGCCAGAGTTCAATAGATCTAAAAATGGGGGAATTACGTTCTACTTCTGTTCTAATGTGGGGAAGGTTTAGATTGGTGTTGTTGGAAATTGTTCGGGTATTGTGGCTATGATCAGAAATGTGGGTGCTAAAATAGGTTTGGAAAAGTTTTTCGTCGTTGAATAGGGCCTTACGTAAAAATTTCATTAAACAATAGTTATACACATCATCAAATTTTAAAATATTCAATTTACTATACATACTATTAGTTCTTATTTCAGGTATACTGTTGTGTCTGCGCACTCTTAAAATAACTCTTAAAATATTGTTCATTAAAACTCTCAGTGGCTCGATAAAACTAGTACAAGTTCTGCCATAAATAAATATAGATTGTATTAAAATGGGATAAGCGAGTGAGTGGTAAATTAAAAGCAGATTCTTTGTATTAAAATTGCCACGTGATGCGTAGATGATGCCTAGTGTTTTACTTAGTTTGGTTTTTACTTGCTGGCAAAGATTTTTGAAATTAACTTTATTGTCAATTAAAATTCCTAAATATTTAATATTGTCAACATATTCAAGTAAAAAGTTATTAAAAACAATAGGGGGATTAACAAAATTGTTCAAACTAAAAATCATGAGTTTAGTTTTTGAAATATTAGGGATTAATTTATTCATATTGAGCCACTGAGATAGTACATTTATAAAATCTTGCATTTTAGAAGTTGCAATGTTAAAATCAGAATCCCTAATATAAAATACAGCATCGTCAGCGAATAAAGTACAATTAACTCCATTTAAAATACACAGATTATTTATATCATTGATAAAAACATTGAATAAAATTGGACTTAAAATAGAACCTTGATAAAGACCAGTTAAAATGGGTTTAAAACCGGATACATGCTCACCTAAATCTACATATTGCCGTCTGTTGCTAAGATAAGAATTTAAAAATTTATTGCAATTGCCTCTTACACCGGAATGTTCGAGTTTTGTTAATAAAATTGATGAAGATGTGGTAGATACATCGATGCCAAAGCGAAAAAAACGAAAACTGATTGTGCGGAAAGCCACTGATAATAGTAATGTATTATCAGGGAAAGAATAAACGAGGTCACTTTAAATTTTAGATGCAAAAACCGTGGAGTTTTTAGTCAAAATTTTGAGATTTGACACCGTTGCATAGGATAAGGTCCACCTTCTCGTAGTATTGAGAAAAGATGCCATGCAGTAAAAAGTTTATGACTACTGGAGACCAATTAGTGAATTATCTTTGAATATTGAAATATAGTGCGAATTAAATTATATCGTATTAATAAAAAATTTACATTTCGATTAACGATTATTTAAACCATCAGGCCTTCGACGAAATAACTACATTTATAAAAAAAACTATTGCGCTAAACTATAATACCTGTCGTGTATTTCTCTTAATTTTTTCATATGGGAGTAACTACAGGAACAGTTATTTAACCATTTTGTAATAGTGGTTTACACACAGATTTAATCGTATATCAAATTCTAATGAAATGATAACTACATTGCGTAGCACTTCACGAAAAACTGTTTGGCATCATTTGATTTAATATCAATCCATTTTTTTCATGCTCTAAATTTTTGACAGAATAACTACCCATTCCATACTATCAGTTAGTAAGATCGAAACTACCATCATTGAATTATTATTTGCAACAATCCTATCTTAATAAGTGAGCATGAAGAATAATTGAATTTTTTTTTGAAGGGCAAGAACTAAGGTAGAGACACAATAGCCAGTATGACACAGTAGCTGATAGCTAGTAAGAGAAGATTTTTAATTTTCGACTATAGAAGTTCAAACTTCATATCTATTATAGAGCATCTTTTTGTAATTAGCTATCGGCTGCTGTGTCACATCAGATGTTAAGTATTTAACTTAGTTCAATTTTTAATGTATATAGTTAGTTCATTATGCATTGTCTATAATATCCCCGATTAATGTAAAGGCTGATTTGGTTAAATTGGCTTTTGTTCAAATATTTGAATAGTTTTATAAAGACAAAAAAAGATAAATAGTAGAATATATACTATGGGTATAGGTAAAGCCACACCTAGGCTAGCGATGCATTGCCAATTAGAATTCTACAAGCTCCTAAAATTAGCTTACATATTCATTGCTTAATAACACATTCATTTGCATGAACTGTGTAATAGTTAAACTTGTAAGCTATATCTAAATCCTTGCATTGAACAGTATATCCCTATATAAAAATATCTTCCATAACGGGAAGTAGTGTTGGCAATATTAATATTTTAACGTGGTAGAAAGGAGAAGAGGCTATTGATAAATACTTTAATTTGATTGTCTGAGTTTAGAACCTAGAGAACGTATCTACAGTACGATCGCAGACTTCCACCTCTCTTTTCAAGATAGCTTTAATGGAGTCTTCAATTTTACATAGTAAAAGAAATTAAATAAAACTATTTTGAAAAGTTATAGATATTTTTTTCTGAAAACTTAAAGTATAAATTGCCACTCCCTTCATTTTGTCTTCTTTTTACCTTCTTTTGTCATTCAATAATTTGAATTGATAAACAATTTTTTCCATGATCTAGATTTCTGTTGAATTTGCTCGAATTGTAGTCCTCCCTATAACCTCGGTCCCTTCTGTACCGTGAATTAAGTTTGATTAGATTTTGGGAGAGATCGGGTCAAAGGTCAAGGTCATTTATAACTCAAATAGTATTCAACCAATTCCCTGAAATTTGGTATTGACCATTTATTGGTCAATAACCAGGAACCATTTGATCAGATTTTGGGAGTGAACTAAAAAAGATTAAGTTCATTTCTAACTCAATTCAAATTATTGGGTGGTCAAGGTTATATATGGTGACGAAGGTATGCGCTCTACTACGAGTGCACGTCATCTCGTTGGTCATGTGTAGGGTTGTGACAATAAGCAGATAAAATAATAGACCTTAAGAATATCGTATAGGAAACGAAATGAAATGGTATCGGGTACTGTATACCGCTGATTTAGAATGATTAAATAGTCTTTCATTCATTCCGTCCATACTATTTTCTGGATCTATGATTTTAAACGCATATTGTCACGATCCTAGTCATATGTTGATATTTAGTCACCCAAACTAATTATTGGTGAGCCATGTTGTTTCTTTCTTTTCTCACTATTTTTTTGTTAATCTTTTATTTTATTAGTTGGGTGCATAAGATTGCTCTCCTCATTGGAGAGCAAGCAGCAGCTGTCGAAATCTTCATGAGACTTTTGATGGGGACTGATTAACAACACTAATTGCTGATCTTAATCAAATAGAAAATATCTGAAGCACTGGAGCAAAATAATCCAGTATATGTGGTATAGCATGAGGAATTGCTAATTTTCTCATTTATTTAAAGTAAGGCTTGTTTTGATGAATATAGAAGGATATTTAAAGCCTAGATCACACAGTCATAACAGTGTTGGATCGTTCTTTGAACAAAGGGAGAATAAACGAAATTCCGGCAACGCTCGTTATCATGATTGGAAAATCAATCATGGTAACACGAGCGTTGATAGAGCGGTGTTCTACGAGTGTAGGCGTTGGCTCGGCTGGGTTTAAAGTTGGTAAAGCGGTATACTGCTTTTGATTACGGAGCTGAGTGAATGAAATTAGTCAGAAATTATGGTAGATTTTTGATATCAATCGATAGTTGAGGCTCATCATTTGAAGGCCTGACACACCGGAGGAACTTTGCTAGAGTGTTCCTGTAGCAGGGGCAAAAAATTGTTAACGATGACCAGAAGTTGGCCCCCGTTCAGGAAACGCCTTATACGCTTGACCACCGCTTATGTTCACACTTACCGATCCGAAAGTTTTGAACTACAAAAAATATTACGAGCGTTGAGAAGCAGTAATTTTCCACTCCGCAAAGTTCCCCACAGCAACAAAACCCAGTCAAAGTTTGGCACCATTATAGACGCAAATACGTAAATCTCAAATGCTTGACCACCGCTACTTTGCCAGCATTGCCCGGGCGGTGATTAAATGTTGCATGAACTTTTATAAGGCAGTTGAAAACGTTTGAATCACGAACATGAGTTTTCTGAAACGGTCTCAGAAAATGAAGCAAAGTTTCATTGCAGTGATGAACTTTGGTTTGATGTTGGTATGGAGGTAGCATAGCTCCATACTGCCAAACCAACGCTCGCTGCCTCTTCCTACCGTTAAGCCAACTCTATGTCAACGACGACTTCAGCGGTGCACCGCTATGGCATCACCTGTATTTTTATATTTTGATACATAATTTCGACACTCAAACTCATAAAAAAATAACAACGCTCTGCCAAAGTTTGTCAACGTTTAATCCCCACCCGGGCAAAGCTGGGGAAGCACCGTTCAGGATTTCTGCATTGGCCTAGCGGAATGAAGCGTTCACGAACTTGCTTCTAGCGGTGCCAAACTTTGGCTGGGCGGTGTTTAAGAGGTAGCGAACTTTGCAGAGAGGAAAACTACCGCTCCTCAACCCTTGCAACATTTGGAAAAGCTCAAAACCGTCGGAGCTGTAAGGGAACATAAGCGGTGGCCGTGCATATATGACTGTGCTTTAACGAGGACCAACTTCTGTGAACGGTAACGAGCGGTGATGAATTTTTTCACCGCTTAAGGAACGGGTGTAGGTCATAATCACCCTGGACTTAAGCCCCCCCCCCCCCTGGTCATAAGCCCCCCCCCCCCTATTTTTAATCCATATTTACCTAGTTGAGCAAATGAATAGCTACTTAGATATGTATAACTGAGAGTAGCTACCTAAATATAGATAACTGAGAGTAGCTACCTAGATAGAGATACTCTCAGTTAGTTCTATCTAAGTAGCTCTTCATTTGTTTAACTAGGTAAATAAGGATTCCTAAAATACCTAAAGAAAACAAGATTACTATTCAATAGTCCGACGCCCCATTAATCCGATACCAAATTGGTCAGACGCCCCAATTTTCCGATACCCCAGTAGTCCGACACTTATGAAGTTTATTACTGATTTAACATAAAATATATGTATACCGGGGGCGTCTTCCCGAACCCCCTGCCAGGTCATTAAAAAATCATGAAGTGTGCAGTACAACAAACTAGCGTATACAACAAACTACATAATTAGCTACTCCCAGTTATTTCTATCAAAGTAGCTCTTCATTTGTTCAACTAGGTAAATAAGTATTAAAACACAGGGTGGGGGGAGAGGGGGCTCGATACCGAGGGGGGGGGGGGGCTCATGACCGTAGGCTTAAGTCCGGGGAGGCTCATGACCGGGAGGGGAGGGGGCTTCAGTCTGGGGGTTGGGGTGGCTCATGACAATACCCCTCAATAGGTTCTAGGTAAATTGCTCGAAAACAATTGCTCGAAAGACAATTGCTCGAAAAACAATTGCTCGAAAAACAATTGCTCGAATGAACAATTGCTCGAAAGAACAATTGCTCGAAAGAACAATTGCTCGAAAAACAATTGCTCGAACGAACAATTGCTCGAATGAACAATTGCTCGAATTATCAAATTGCTCGAATGAACAAAATTGCTCGAATTATAAAATTGCACAGTTTTCGATTTTAATACAGTCAGTTATTCATGAAGTGGAGCTGCACCTAACAATCCTTGTTTCTTTTTAGTAATTGATCATTAATCATTCTATAAATGATTTTAATTATTACTCATTCTGCATAATCTTTTTTTAGACCGTTTGTATCATCTCGTATCTAATATGTCAATTGGAATCATGTGGTGAATCACTACTATTCGTGTTTTTTTTATCAATAAAAAAAATTCATAGATTTAGTAAAACTCTGCCATTACTTTGAGTTATTTCACCTGTTGAGGTGCCACATACAGATATGCTAGTAATAAAAAAGTTTTCGGATTTATGATAAAAAAAAACATGAATAGAAGTGATTCACCACATGATTTCAATTCACATGTTACATACGAGATGACACAAACGATCTAAAAAAAGATTATGCAGAATGAGTAATAATTAAAATCATTTATAGAATGATTAATGATCAATTACTAAAAAGAAACAAACATTGTTAGGTGCAGCTCCACTTCATGAATAACTGACTTTTATAAAATCGAAAACTGTGCAATTTTATAATTCGAGCAATTTTTTCATTCGAGCAATTTGTTAATTCGAGCAATTTTTCCATTCGAGCAATTGTTCGTTCGAGCAATTGTTCGTTCGAACAATTGTTATTCGAGCAATTGTTATTCGAGCAATTGTCTTTCGAGCAATTGTTCATTCGAGCAATTGTTTTCGAGCAATTGTCTTTCGAGCAATTGTTTTCGATCAATTTACCGGCTATCCCCTCAATTAACACCAAAAAAAAAAAGTTCGGCCAAAAAGTAAATATTTATTTAGTTTTATATTGTTTGTATTAGTTTAGATTTACAATACTTTTGAATCAGTCAATCAATTTGAGTTTCTAAGTTTATATCTTATTCATTAGAAAATAAATTTTTACCCTTCATCAATAATTAAACTTTTGAAGGTGATAAATGAATAATTTCGCTCAGGGGCTCAATCCTGAATTGTCTGTGGTGAATGTTAGAGAAAGAGGTGGCGTCTTTGGACTCTGAACTATTGTAATATGGATTATCTATTTCTATATTTACCATGCTTATCATTTTTTTTAACAGTAGTTGCAGTTTTAGAGAATAGCGCTAGAGTTATGCTCTCCAACTAAGAGGCTTAAGATTTTTCTGGTATGTAGGATTAATTTTCTATAACCTTTTCATTTTCATCTTCCGTCTTTGAATGAAGATACTGGTGCTTGTGTCTTTTTCCTACAAATCTCTTGGTAAATGACTGCATATTCACGTTCTGCATCTCTGAGCATTTGTAAGTGACATTATTCACATTGAATCATTTTCTTTTCTGACTGCTTCTTCGAGTTCCTTTCCATTTGACGTCAGCGATATGGCCTTTTATTCCAAGCAGAGGTCAAACCTCATAATTATGATAAGTTTTTAGTTACTGACATTAATATAAATTGAAATAGGTAGCATCTAGATTTAGATGATCCTTATAAGATACGTCCGTGAGAGAGGCACCATTTATTTTTTAATGGTAAACTCTGCTGCCTATATCATTTGATCTTAACTTAATTACAGTTGAAAAAACTAATTTGATTACAGAGTTAGGAATAGTTATATAAAATATGTTATATATTAGCTGCAAGTTACAAATTATCGGATGGTTCCAATTCTTCGATCAAAATACAAATAAGTATATAATTAAAATTATTTAACATTAATTATATACTTTTTCTGGTAATATCAAAGATGTAAAACCGTCCAATAATCCGCAACTTACCCTATCGCAGAAAGTAATCGAGATCTAAGAGGTATTAGCATGTATGACCGAAATGGTTAACATGCAAGGAGAAATATGCCCTCACGGCCTCTTACTATTACTATTATTATCAAAGAGGTATATGGTATCACTATTTTTATTTCAAATATTATTCAAATATCATACAATGAATAATCATCACAGACCAATTTTTTCTTCCACCATCACGGAGTGATTGAAATGGGGATAATTAAATCTAGCATACGTAAAATAATGATAAACTTTTAAGTAATATATGAAACAGAACTATATTAGGTCTGTATAGCAAAAAAAACTATGGTAATGGGCGAGAGATGGGGGCGAGGGGGGGGGGTGTTTGTGAAACCCCGCGTACCCCTTAATTCTCACCCCATCATTGGGTTAACTTATATTGATGCCTAACATTGTTACACCATTATCGTCGATAAGGTTACTCATATATCTAAAATTTCTTATATTCAGTACATTATACAGTATACTAAATAATTCACCAGAGTCCAGCAACATGTTGATGAATGGTACTGATAGAGTACTATCTGTGGGGGGAGGGGGAGGGGAGGGTAATAATATGGAAATGTCATGGTATGTCCTATCTTAAATTATAAACGAGAATGATTTCAAGTTTCGAGAATAATTATGATATATTAGTGTGATTTCATTCGAACACCCACATATAGATGTTTCAATATTACCAACCAATATGCCCCAAAATTTCCTATTGCTATAGTTCAGGCTCACTAGTACTTCCATGAGTTCAGGTAAATAATTATTAGTAATTATTTATTTGGATTTAACATTCTTATACTTTTTGATATTAAGTGACCAAAACAAAATAGTGAGAATACTCTAATTATTAATGGAGAACGCAAATCAATAATTATAATTAATTTTAATAGAAATGTTAAGCTAATTGTAAAACAGTAAGATTTAATGCCACCAACCATCTATACCTTCAAAGATAATTCACTAATTGGTATCTTAATAGAAATTAATTGGCATCTTTTCTCAATACTACGAGAAGGTGGAGCTTATCCTATGCAACATTGTCAAATCTCAAAATTTTGACTGAAAACTCCACGGTTTTTGCATCTAAAATTTAAAGTGACCTCGTTTATTTTTTCCCTGATAATACATCTGCAATTTCCTTCATATTTTGTAAGTCCTACTGATGAAAACAATGTCATTATTCCTATCAATTATTTCCAAATGTTTTCCACATATGAAATTCTTGACCAGATTGTTAATCACAGAAACATCTACGCAATGCTGAAAAATCCTAACAAACACGTGTATGTTTCGAGAGAGTAATGGATTGAAATCTCTATAAGTATGTCTTTGACCAAGATAAGTGACACACGGCTGCATTGATCAGCTGATTCTGAATGTGAAGATGTTGCTACTGTGATGATCAGACATTAAACATTAAAGCCAATTTTCATTTGGTGGAGAATTGATCTACAATTAGTGGAAAGTTCAAACAATTATCTAATGTCGAACAAATGGTAACTTTTACAAGGGAACATCACTGAAGCAATATATCCCTAAAACAAACAGAGTTGGAATGTAAATTATTCGTCCTTCATACCATGAATGAATGGCGTTTGACTTTTTCTCATATTGCCGAAAGATTTTGTCAGTAACTAACGATGGGGTACTTGATCTGGGACGTAGTTCCAACTCTGTATTAGCTTTAGCAGAGACTATAGTCCAGGGGTGGGCAAATGCAGCACTCAGTGCTATTTTGGCACTCAAAACGGCACCACTGCCCACCCGGGAAACAGTGCTTTATTTTCTTCCAAAGGAAATTAAATTTTTTTAGCCCTGACTGCTCTATAAATTAAAAGGATAATATAGAAGTGCATGGTCAACTAACTGAAGAACAGTATATTTGTAATGAATGGCCTTGATACTTTGATAGTAAATTTTATCCCTTAATAAGAAATTTTTGTTTATTGTTACAATAGTGCCGGTGTTTAATTTATTTACCTCTGTCTCTTTTTATCAAGATCAGTTGAATTTACATCTTTCATACGCTTGTCTTGGGATATTCAAACACTGTGGTAAATATTTATGCAATCATTTTTAATTACCATTTTTAATAAGTTAGGTAAGTAATTTATCCTGTGAATTTATGAGTTACTTATTACTTATGCAAGATAGCTTATTTTTGTTTTTATTGTGATATTTTCACATGAAGAAAAATTTCTTTATATATCATTTATTAATTCTTTTTAATGCAAATTATAAATCTACTACCAATATTTATGCGCAAAATATGTACCGTTGTACATGTTCGTACTTCAATTAAATATACCACCTCATTATATAATTACTCAGTATCCCAAAAATTTAGAAAACGAAAAGAAAATTGGCACTGACATTCCATCTTTCGGCACTGAAAAACACAACGTGTGCCCACCCCTAGACTATACCATAAAATTTAAACCACCAGTTGTACAGACAACTGGTTCACATCAATTCCTTCAATAGAAAATGTGGCAACGAAAGGAACTTGGGTTTGTGGAACAATTCAAGAACGCAGAATTCCAGGTTCGACATTCGAAGATGACCAGAAACTGACATTTAACTGAAGGGCCTTTTAGACGTGATACATTTTGTATCAGCAACATTGTATATATATAAATGTCGCACAAATGTTTCTGTATAAGGCAAGCAATCTGTTTAGACTAGAATTCAGTGCGAGGCAATTCACTAGTGTCGCACAAGCAGCTGTATATTGTTTGAATTACTTGTTATTAGCTATACCAAATGAATTGAGGTTAAGAACTTTGAGGAATAACTTCAGTAGATAGTTTTACTTGGATACAAAATGAAGAGATCAATCATAACTTTTAAAACTTAAAGCGTAACATAATAAACGCAATGCAATAATGAATTGCTAGGACGCCAAAACAATATTTTATTCCATTTATAGAGCATTGGCTGTGTTTCATATACTTATGAATTAGCTTGTAAAAGATATATTTACTTATATAAAAAATGATGTGTAGCGAGGTATGTGTGCATCTGTAGCAGTGATGCACTCATCTCACTGAGTGAGGACCCATGGTGAGGACACAGATCATTGAATATAGGAAGATGTCGCACTACAGTATTTTCAATTTTCTAGCGACACTTGGCACCGGGATCGTCCGTACAGTGACGTATCCTTGGAGTTGCCTACGATTAATATAATACTTATTTTTAATTATTCAAAAACGACATAAAGAGAATGATATTGAACTTAATATGCTATTCAAAATCAAAATATTCATTTATGATATTAAACTGATTATAAAATTATATATTTTTAAGTAATATAATTATTTCTGTTTCGTAACTTTTTTGTACGTGTGTTCAGTATGAATTTCGAGCGTCGGTTTATATCTGATGCAATATGGTTAGCATGCAGACGTGCGCTGTATTCTGTGACTAAATTTACAAATTATTTTATCTTTCATAAATATTAAACTAGTGAGGAATGGGCAATGTACGAAAATGTTCATTTATCAATTGTACCAATACATCTAAAGATAGGTACAAATTGTTTTTATTAACAATAAAAGGATTGTTAATACGCTGAACTTGTATTGTTACTAAATCTTTCAATTTCTATAATTTGATAATCATTTAATCAGACATAATCTTTTTAATCTTGTACACTGTTCATTAGAAGGAAATGCTATTTAAATTTATGGTCATGTTATTCTCGCTAGAAGCTCGAATATAATTATAAACGAATAGCTTTGATGTAAGCCGCTAATATAACTTGTAACTTCAGAACATAACTTTATAACTTGTAACCCAGAGCTATAACTTGTAACTCAGAATATAACTTTATAATTTGTACTAAGTTATATAACTTCATGAACTTTGTAAATCAGTTATACAACTTAGAATATTGAGTTCTTTTTCTATAGATAGAATTGAAATTAATACTTAATTAATTTAAAAGGAATTAAGTAAGTACTTCAATTATTCTAATTGAAATACTTAATTAATAGTTAGGAACTTGTAACATTTCTGATCATGTATTAGGTTAAACAGGACTCTGAAATAGTATGCTTAAATTTGGATGTTTATTAGCAAATCAGGTTTCACTAAAATGAACTATTAGTAAATCTGATCGATCTATATGTTAATCGTATAGAAAGCCATTACCACTAGCGTGTTAAATTTGAATAATGCATTTTGTGTTATTTCTATCTGCAGTGAGTAGAAAAATATCTTTGAAAAGTACTATCAGTACCTTAACAGAAGTTTATTCACTCACTGGAAGGTTGGACTCTCCAGTTCACCCTTTAAATACCATTGGCACCTAACTAAAGTGTTCATAGTTCGCGATGGTCTCTTGAAGACTGGTTGGTCGGACCAAGTCCGGTCGGACTTGTCCATCCACGGGTTTCGTGAGTTGGCAACTCAAACCCTTGTTTATTTAAACCCTTAAGTTTACTCAACCGCTAGTTTATTTAAAACTTGTGTTGTGTTATTTAAAGACTTGTGCGTAAGTCTTAGAACTCTGTACTATTCGAACTTTAATATAAGTACACCCATTTAAAACTTCCTTGTGTTTAATTTACTTCCTAAAACTTTTACCATTTAGTCATTTGTCAGTTTAATAGAATTCAATCAATTACCTCCAAGTCTCTTCAAGTTAAGATAATACAAATAATTGTAACGAACCCGGAGACTTATTTTGCCCTATGGGATAAGTTTATTAACAAGCCTCATCTACTTAGAAAATAGGTGATAATTTACTATCAGTCCCATAGGAAAAGGGCAATTTAATAGTTTTTGTCCAGAAAACAAGATTACAATCTGTGGTTAAAGATTTGCACAATGGCGTTGAGATTGAACAGTTAGGCTAATAAGTCACTATTCAGTTTGCTCGAAATATTTTAGTTCCGACTTCGATTCTTTTTTTCTATTTATAATAAAAATACGTTAAAATATTAAACTTCAATTAATCTTTTTTCCTGAAAATTAAAATTTACATTACTACTTTGGTTTCCCCTTATTAAGTTCTTGGTAGTAAAAAAATGTAGCTCTGACCGTTATATATATATATATACATATACTCGTTTGTTTGTACGTTTGTAGTACCTATGTGACGTCACGGTACCCCTCTCTCTGATTGGCTGATACGCTCTCAGTTAAATAAATAAACATCTTCCTATATTCAATGATCTGTGCTGGGGAATCGAGGATGTCTGTAAACATTTGTGGCAGCATTGTTGCGCTACATCACATCGCACTGAGCGAAACGAGAAATGTCGCAGGGAAATTGTGGCTGATACACCCGGACAACAGTTCTGAAACAAATTGTTGAGCAACAATGTGAAAATGTATCACATCTAAAAGGGCTTTAAGTTCTAAATGTTGCAATCGAATAATGTCGTACTAATTAATTGAAATGAGATTAGAATATTAAATTATTGTCCATCCATATTATATTGGGGTCTGAGAGACATTTTTGTGCTAGTTTTAAAAGTATTATTTTTGAGCTGATCTAGATCATCTTTTCCGCCTCTTTCTATATAATGGCCGTCACAGCCACACCCACCACCTGAAACTCGGCAAACTTTCATATTTGAATGAAAAGTTGTTCCAACATTCAGAATAGAAACTAACTACATTAATGTATTTATTATTAAACTTTATTTTAATTGCGAAGAAAGCAAGAAATATATTCAAAGAAGAAAACGACTTTAATGGTAGACAAACTATTGCTCTGATCATGAACATGAATTAAGAACCAAAATACTTTTAATTAACCTAGAATAATCACCTAGCTAACTATTCAAGCTTTTATAAAGACAACTAATCCAATTGGTGTATTACAAAATTGAAACTGTAGCTTATCAGAAGCAAACAGACCTCAATTTTAACCTTATTAAAGGATAACAAAAATTCCTTGTTATTCTTTAATAAGCCTAATAAAAAAGCCTATTTTAATTGGTTACGGCTTTCAGTCAGTTTAGCTTACTTTTTGGGGGCATCTGGTAGGGGTACCCCATCTCCAAAAATGTCTGGTCATGTCCATATATGATACCTAGTATGGTGGGTCCCATGAATTTTGCAGTTTGTTTCATTGGATTCGGTTTCGAACCGAAAATGTCTGGCCTTGTTCATTCATGGTACCTGGCGTGATGCTGAACATATTGCAATTGGTTTCATTCGTATCGCTTTTCAGCTGATCTAGCTTACCTTACCCCACCACAGAAAATGTCTGGCCTTGTTCATTCCTGATACATGGCGTGGTGCTGAACATTTTGCAGTTGGTTTCATTCGTATCGCTTTTCAGCTGATCTAGCTTACTTTTGAGGCATCAGTTACGCCCGTCTGGCGAGGATAACCCATCGCTAAAAATGTTTGGCATTGTCCATCCATATTATATTGGGGTCTGAGACATTTTGGCGCTAGTTTCACAAGTATCATTTTTGAGCCGATCTAGGTCATCTTTTCCCCCTCTTTCTAATGGCCGTCACAGCCACACCCACCACCAGAAACTTGGCAGACTTTCATATTTATGTATTGAAATGTACATATATCATCATGTCGTAAGTGAAAATTGATTCAGTTTTCAGCTAACCAGAACCCTCCGGGCTCCCGGTCTATAACGTCACGGTCACAAATTACTCGATTTGTGACTAACGCTCACAAATCTTTATTCTTTAGTACCTACCCTACTAGGAATACCAACATTGATAGGTAGCGACAAGTGACATAAGAAAGGGAACAAATTTAAAGAGGAAATTAGAGGTTTAGCATGTTAAATAATTTATTTAATATTTATTTATATTATTATGCAAATTAATAACTATTTTTTTTACAAATTTACCTTCTTCCATTGTTTTAAATATGATTTTAAGTGTTGCTGTTATGACGTCACGCACAAAACATAGGTACCTCGATTGTCTTACCATATTTCAATTCTAGTTTCCGGTTTTGAAACCAGAAATTGGCGAGAGTAGTGAAACTTATTGTAGTATAATATCTTTGGTAATAATAATACTGTTTGTCATGTTTTCGAGAACTCATCATCTTCTACCCCACAGGTTCAGTCAATTCTACCACCCACCATCACAAACCAACACCTTTGATTCTTCTGTCCCTATTTTCAACTCTAGTACCTACCTAATCGCCCACAAGTATGAAAGTATCACCTCTATTATGGCAACAGAGCAAAGTATCAAGCCTTGGTACATTCTTTGTTTTCGTTCTTCCAATATGTTGCCTAAAGCCCCGTCCAGACGGTCAAATTTTTTTAGAGAAGTGACAAACTTAATGACAAACTAAATGACAAACTTATCGTCAGTTTTCAAGGAGTGTCTACACGGTCAAATTTTCTCGCCAAAAGTTTGAAGTTCACTGGCGTCAGTTTCGTCAAAATTAATGTTATATATCGTGAAAATAAAAATTATATAACTTGATATGTATATTTTTTAAATTTAGAACAGTAAGAAATCAGAAAAAATAATTTGTTTTTAATGACACAATATCGTCTTGAAAAGGATAGTCAAAAATAGATCATAGAAAACAATTCACAACGTAGGTAGCCTACCTATAACTTAGATCTACCTAATACATTCTAATACAACCAAGTATTAAAGAGTCTGTCGTAAGCCATTGTAACTAGATAGATACTAAGTTTGAAAAAAATGAGGCTTTTGTAGGTGTACCTAGCTGTAATAAACTAAAATGACGCGCAAATAAAAAAATATTATTGCCGGAAAGTCAGTGTGTACTTCTAACTTTATCGTCAGAAAATAGTTTGACAAACTTTTTGATGACGATATCCAACATGTTGGAATAAAAAAACTGATGAAAAGTTTGACGGTTTGCTGACGCTAGGAAGTTATCGTCATTTAGTTTGTCATTAAGTTTGTCACTTCTCTGAAAAATTTGACCGTCTGGACGGGGCTTTACTCTCGTCCAGTTTCTCGTTCCTCCTTACCTTCTCCTTATTTGCATAACTTTAATTCTAACCGGAATCAGTCGGAAAACTGGAAACTCAGGAAAGGCAATCTGTAAATGTAACTGCCGTCGGAATGCCACTTAAAATAAGTGCCAAAATCAGTTGTAAGTCCTATTCTTTCTTCATTGATACAGGATCAAACCTTTCAATCTTGCCATTTGATACTGAATTTTATCCTTTCATTAGACCTCTCCTTTCAATCTGTCAAACGCTTCGGTAACAATATACGTTGCCACGGCGAAGTTGACGTAAAACTTTCAATTTCATGTCTAAGAAGATCAATTCAATGGTCCTTTATCATTGTTGATGTTAATCACCCCATTCTTGGTACAGATTTCTTAGCAGCAAATTCTTTGACAGTAGATTGCAGAAATAATTCCATCATTAACACTAGAATAGACACAAAAAATTCCACTAGATGTTTCAAATGAAAAACCTTCTACCTTTACTAAAACCTTCAATTAATTGATAATAGTATGAGAAACCTTCTTTCCAAATACCCTATTCTACCTTCTCCCTTACAGTCGCAATCAGCTAAATAAAATGAGGCTTCTATACAACATCATATTGATACTGATGCATGTTCACCTATCTCTTTCAAAGCTCATCCTCTAACAGTAACCAGTACCAAATATCAAGCTGTCAAAGATGACATTCAATTTTTATTGAATGCAGGCATAATTAGACGTTAAAAATCTCCATCGGCTTCTCCCCTTCATCTCGGAGTTAGATTTGGAAGACGGAAGAATCTTGATAGATGAGATGAGTGTCTGCCATTGGTCTTGAAGTTCGTAGCGCAAAATGTGATCTGACTATCCTCGATGATACTGCCCCTGACGAAACGGAATTGTTGTTGTTTCCTGATGTCAGGGTGGTTCATGTGGACAATAATTGTTCTTTGTTGGTAATGCCTTTAAATGACATTGGTATTCCTGCGGGATATTTTAAGGTCGAAATAAGATCTGGACCACACGGTCTCTCGGTTGCGAGTAGTCCATGATCATCAAGCCTTCGTTTTGTTGTAAATGTTTTCACATTTCTGAAGCTGCAATATGTTCTGTAGGCTTCTCCAATTTACAAGCACGAAGTTGAGCTTCATTGTTTTGAATTTGATGAATCACTTAGATATGCCGTTGCCAGTGAAACCAAAGTAAAAATGTCGGCTGGTGCTTGGGTCCAGGCAACTTTTGTGAGTGATTTGGTTGAAAATATTCTTTCTAATATTAATGTGGTGATCTTACGGATGTAGTTGGCACATGGAAGCGGATATAACAGACTGGTCTCCTGGTACCAGTCCTTGAGTCCAGTCAAAAAGAATGGGATGCCCCTTAGGCTTATTCGTTAATGAAGAGTATGTTACCTACAGCTGATTAGGATGCGATTGCACGACTGTTAAGGGGCCTTTACACGAGCACTGGTCAGTGCCACTATCCACCACACTTTTTTCACCACACTGCCCACCAATTAGCTCAGCGCCTTTACACGAGCAGAATGTGCTTTGGTGGGCACTGACACTTTAGTATCGTGGTTAGCAACTAATATGCTATTAAACACTAACGCTGTTAGTGTTTTATCTTTATAATCTTTAGATTTTATTTTCCATAGGCATGGGTGCTCTTCAACTAGGCCAATTAAAGGGGTTGTTGATTGTCTGGCAATCGCTACTGACAGACAGTGGCACTTTGTGGTGAGCGTTCGCTCTCAGAGCGATAGCTTGGTCACCACCAAGTTTTGCCAAAAAGGGTGGGAAAAATAGCAAAGTGGGCGTAGCATAGAGCAGTGTCACCACAAAGTGGCACTGAGCACTTACCGTGTAAAGGCCCTTTATCCGCATCTCGTATGGAAACTGGACTGTGGTTGAATGTGATTCCCATAACGTCAATAGGTACACAACTTGATCCAGATGTCCTGAAGATAGCTATTGCTTTCAGAGTGTGTGCCAAACTTTGAGAACCAAATTGTGGTATGTACTACAAATGTTGGAGGAATGCATGTAGGGTTGAGACAATATGCACTGCATATTTTGCAGTGTATGCACATAAAAATTTAGTGCATATTCGCTTGAAATATGCGTTTTATAAAATGCATATGCATTTTATAAAACGCATATGCATTTATAAAACGCATATGCAAAATATATGCATTTATAAAACGCATATACAAAATATATGCAGAAAATAATTTTAATTGAAAAAAATTAAACGTATTTCAGTTAAGTAGACATTTTAGATTTCCATCTATTTATCGAAATAGGCTGTTACTAAGAAGCCCATGTATTTTTCACCAAATATTTTTTTTATTAATTGTAAAAATAATAAAACACTGAGATGTAGAATGAAAGTTAATATCTTTGAATTGTCAATATTTATATATTGAAACACTCCTTATAAAGTCTGCTTCCAAGTACATTAACAAGTCATAAATATGAAGTATCTTTTATACAGGTAAAGCTCGTACAGCGCATGATCTTTAAACGGTCACCCACTAAAAAAGATCAAAATTATCCGTTCTTCTGACCATGCAAATCCTACAACGGCCCCTCAAATAATATTATTTATAATTTAACAAATATTTTATTAGTTTACCTAGTATCTAGTCAAACATTGATTATATTCAGAGGTAATACAATTTAAAACCAACACTTAACTTATTGTTTTTTTCAGTAATTTTATCTTTGTCAACCTATTCCTCCACGTTTTCTTTGATTTGAAAAGTTCTATACAAATTAAAAAGAGGTGTAACTATTCTATATTATATAGTAATATATATTTCATCTATTTACACACACAAAAAAATTATTAAGATAGTAAATTAGTTATTTTTATTTTGTTTTTGGTTTAATTAACGAAATATACCATCAATGAAAACTCCCAATTACAATTAGCCTTATTTCAAAGAAATTAGAACATATAAAGCTAACCTGAACGCATATCGTTGAGCATATAACGCTAACCTGAACGCATAAAAAGTATATTTTAAGCATAAAAAAAAATATTTTTAAGGCATAAAATGCATATATATAAAGCATAAAATCCTTTTTATCAAGCTTAAAGCATAAAAGCCTAATTTTCATAGAGAATATTGTCACAACCCTAGTGATCACTTTTGAGATTAACCTGCCTCGCGCCTCAATTTGCTCTATTGTTGCTGGAATTACTGAGAATGTTAAATCTATGAACGCAAGATATATTTTCATTATTTCTCTGCTCTGTAGAAGTTATTGAAGTTCTCTCTAATAATTATCTGGAATATTAAGAAGCAGAGTTCAACCAAGTTCCCACCTCGTTATAACCTAATCTATAATATTAAAATTTTTGAAGTAGAATAAATATCTAGCTCTTATTCATTCGCCTGATGTTTATCATTTATCTATGTAGAAGTTTATCATTTGAACATCGTTAGTCAATATATTTTCATAAGCACTTTTTATATGTATATAAAATAGAAATACCATGTGCAAATAGAAAATGCATATGCAAAATAAAAAATGCATATGCATTTTCTATTTGCATATGGAATTTTTATTTGCATATGCATTTCAAGATTTGCATATGCATTTTAAGATTTGCATATGCTTTTTTTATATGCATATGCATTTTTTCACCAATATGCAAGATATGCAAAGTCACAACCCTAAATGCATGTCCTGTCTCTTAGGAACAGTTTTTGGTTGTCATCCTATACATGGGGCAATGAATGATGTGGTGAAACGGTTTTTGCAGAGTGCAGGGCTCCATTCGGGGCCTGACCCTTCTCGGAGGTTATTGTAAGCGTCAAGAAGGTATTACTGTGTTTCCTTACAGGAATGGGAAGAGTCTGATTTGAGAAGGCACATGCGTCCACACATTTGCCCAGACACATCTCAAGGATTCAGCGGTTGAGGTCAGATCCGGTGCCTGGTCTGCGAAGAACCGTAAACTTGGTGATGCTTACAAATTTGAGCCAATGGCTACTTGATCAACAGCTTCTTTTTACTGAGACAACAGAAACGTACAGTAGTACGACTTCCTTCATCGTGAATTCCATAGATAAACTCCTTGTTGGGACAGCGATAGATCAAAGGGAGTCTGCCTGGTTCCAACAGCAAATTGCTCTTGCGATTCATAGAAGGAATGCCTTCAGAAAAGTTTTAGGGTGGTTCACCCCTTCCCGGTGTTCTCCACCCCACCTTAGAACCTCAGTAGTTATTTCCTAAAGGAATATTCTCTTGTTTTAATGGAAAATAATAAAATTTTAAAAAGTCATTATAGTTAATGCAAATATCTTTTTAATTTAAGTTATTATGCATGAGCTTCATTTATTTAAACGAAATCAGCTTATATTCACCACTTGTAAAAAGTGAAACGTTCACTATAGTGAAACGTTCACTATACGATAAGTCCCAAAGCTACTATCTTATATTATTTTTATCGCAGATAAGATAAGAGACTCCTACTGTATCGCATAATTGATTAGTATGATATATGTAGTTCTGTCTTATAGTTGTGATGGTTAACACCAAATGCTATTGGCTTTCGAGAAGAATGAGCAATAACACTAGAAAACAACAAAAAAGCTTAAATAACTGAAAATTAGTATGAAAGAAAATGTAACCGAATTTTTGCAATTTTGTGATGGACAAATAACGTGAAAATTTCATAGTGTTATTACTGTAGAACCTCCAAATTCGTGGGTGATGCTTCGTATAGCTTATTAGATAATTTTAAGAATTTGGAATTAAATTATTTTAAGAATTTCTAAGAAATAATATCGAGACACAGAAAATGAAATGTTTATGTAAACTGATTAATTTGATTAAACCATTGAACCAAATGTTTTTATTTTTTAATAACAAATAGTCAAATTTAACCCTTTACAGCCCAAATTATTTATTTTCATCAAAAGATATGTTTGTTGTTATTTTTGAGTTTCTATAGAGCCAAGGAAAAACACTATATAATGTAAATTGAAAAATATTCACTATAAAAAAGTTAGTGGAAAGAGGACCATATGGTCCATTTGTTCATATGACTGGGTGAAATTGAAGAGGATTCTATGGTCCTTTTAGACATATGAACAAATTTTTCTTGTGATACATTTGAATTTTCCTCTGAATATCATTTTAAATTTATATCCTTCACAAAGAAAAACAACCAGAAGGTATCTATAATGATCTAAGTACCTACAATGATACATTTTAGATATATTGTGTTACCAATTCGGCAATTCCATTACTTAACTTATACAAATCATATTTATATAGGTTATATACAGGGTGGGGCGTAAGTTTGGAAGCAAATGAAAGTGCATATTATAATCCAACGAGAAATATATTTAATAATTTACAGTTATGTATTATTACATAAGGGTTTTAAGAATTCAAAAATCATAAATTTATTCAAAATGTCCCCCCTTGTTTTTAATTACAGCCTCAAATCTCCTCCGAACTCCTCCTACTGCGGCACGCAACTGTTCTTGTGAAATTTCCTTCCAAGATCTCTGGAGCGAACGCTTTAAATCATCCACACTGCGATGAAATTTACCACAGGCCTTTGATTCAAGAATGGACCATACCGAAAAGTCCATAGCATTAACATCTGGGGAGCAGGGAGGCAACATTTCTTTGGACCAAAACCGTGGAAGATGGTCATGGCACCAGTTTTGAGTGACATTTGCAGTATTTTGAAGTCGCGCCGTCTTGCTGAAATGTCCATAGAGTGTCATTACCGAAGTGATCCTTAGCTGACTCCAACATTGGCGTCAAAATATTCTCAATATAACATTTAGCATTGATTTTGGCGCCTTGTTCCACAAAAATTAAAGGAGATCTCCAAGTTTCTGAAACGGCGGCCCAGACCATTACTGAAGCAGGTTTCATGGTTCTGTGGACAGTTTTTTGGTTGTATGGGATGTCTTTTGCACTTTTACCAATTATTCTGTCATTCCTCCGGTTGTGAGCCATTTCCACTGTGAAAATTTTTTCGTCAGACCAAACAATTTCACCAGCCGTGCCAGACTTCAATTCTCTCAGAAGTGCTTTGCTTCTCTCCAATCTCTTTTTCTTTACAGCTTCTGACAGAGTCTGTATCTTTACGAGGGTGAAAGAGGACATCTTTAGGTCTTCTTTGACAACTCTTCTCATCGTTCAGGGACTCACATTAGCTGTTTTGGCTAACAATCGTATTGGGTTCCTCCGACACATTTTATCAGTCGTTTGGTACGTTGTGAGCGTGGTCTACCACTTCTTGGACGATCAGTCAAGTCTCCTCTCTCATTAAAACGCTTCACACACTTCCAAACAGTCGATCTCGCTATTGAGAGAGTCTTTGAAATGACGGAATCTGACTTCCCGGCACGGTGTAGAGCAATAATGGCTTCTCTTTTGTCTGACATTTTTGAATTGACTAAACTTTTGTAAAAAATAACACTGCCACGTCATAATGTAGTGTCTCTACTATAGTTCAAACCCTATCACCTACTTAGGAACTTATTTTTAAGAATTATATTAATGTTTGAAAAATTGCTTCCAAACTTACGCCCCACCCTGTATTAAGTCTGCTTGGTTTATTATTATGGGAGGGGTAAAAGGACTTTTTTCGGGAAAAACATGTGAATAAAGAAACAAATTAGCGGAAAGATTCATCAACTTTCATAAAAATTGAATTTAACATTATATATAGCATGCATTGAATAGAACTAAAACGGTCCTCTTTAGAAATATGTCTATAATTTCATAACCATTGAATATAAGAGGCAAACTAATTATGCTAATTGTTCACTTATGTGCATGTATAACTCCAAAAAAATTCAACGAAATTGCCTAAAATTTAGTGGAACGATCGGCGAATGTTAAATTTTGGGATCGATCGGGTCAAAGATCCAGGTCAAAGCCATTTATAACTTAATAACTCAAAAGTATTCGACCAAATTTCATGAAACGATTGGTGAATGTACAGGAACGATCTGGTAGAATTTTGGGGCCGATCCGGTTAAAGGGCAAGGTCAATTTATAACTCAAAAATTATTCAACTAATTTGCATGGAACTTGGTGGGACGATTGGTCCTTATCCAATTACCAGTTTATCAGATTTTGGGAACGAACGGATCAAAGGTTGAGGTCAAGGTTATTTATAATCGAATATTATTTGGTGTCTATTAAGGTATTTTAAAAGCGGCGGCAAAGATATGCGCTCTATCGAGTGCACGTAATCTAGTTACATAATATTATAGAACTAAGGTTTATATAGGATTATTAGTCTGCAAACTGTATACAATTCGCTTCAGTAAGGTATACATATTTTTCGATATGCTTCCAAAAATTATAAAGGTCCCCTCCAAGCAAATATTTTTATTGTTTTATTCAACGAGGCTAATGTTCTTTATCATTTTGCTGCAAACCGCATCGAATTTGGTAGCATATTTTTAATTTTATATGCTTTTCAAGATTTTTATAATCAAAACTCCACAAAACCTATTTCACTTCCGACTTACTAATTTAAGAAATTTTCAGTCTGAAGAAAAAGAATGTACACAATTTGTTTTGATTGTCAACTAGGTATTAGGTTTAATAAATCCATTTAATATTCGTGTAAAGGTATAAAATTGAATGAACTTATAATAGAAACGTTTATATACTTTAGGAGACAATTATTATCTAAAATAAAGTCCGAAAACGCATGGTTTGTTTATAAAATTCAAATTTGTAATCAAAACAAAGAGTGTACAATCTTCTTCTTGAGCATCAGATTAGTGATTCGCTCAATTGTTGCTACCAGAGTATTGAAAAACTTTAAACACAAATTATAAAATATATACTGAACCAAACTGTATGCGGTTTGCAGAATAACGATTGTAGACCTTAGTTCTATAATAATATGTTATAAACTCATTTTTTTCCCGAAGCCATGAGAGGACCTTCAATACTTTGTGTGCAAGAATTGTTCGAAACGCTAATCTGACGCTAAAGAAAAAGGGGCATACCCTTTGTCTTGATTTCCAATTGAATTTTATAAATGAACATTGCATTTTCGGAATTTGTTTAATATATAAATCATTTCCTGAAATATATAAACATTTCTATAATAAGTTTATAGAAATATTCAATATTGGATTAATTATATCTACCTAGTTGACATTAAAAAAAAAACGGTGTAGGTATATTCTTTTTCTTCCGACTGAAACTTACCAAGTCGGAAGTAAAACAGGTCTTGTAGAGTTTTGATTATAAAAATCTTTAAAAACATATAAGATTAAATATATGCGATCACATTTCATGGGGCTTGCAATAAAATGATAAGAAACATTAGCCTCATTGAATAAAACAATATCTCATCATTTTGCTGCAAACTGCATCGAATTTGATAGCATATTTTTAATTTTATATGCTTTTAAAGATTTTTATAATCAAAACTCTACAAAACCTATTTTACTTCCGACTTACTAATTTGAGAAAATTTCAGCCTGAAGAAAAAGAATGTACACTATTTGTTTTGATTGTCAACTAGGTATTAGGTTTAATAAATCCATTCAATATTCATTTAAAGGTATAATATTGAATGAACTTATAGTAGAAACGTTTATATAATTTAGGAAACAATTAATATCTAAAATAATTTAAATAAATGCTGAAAACGCATGGTTTGTTTATAAAATTCAAATTTGTAATCAAAACAAAGAGTGTACAATCATCTTCTTGAGCGTCAGATTAGTGATTCGCTCAATAGTTGTTCACAGAGTATTAAAAAACTTTAAAAACAAATTATAAAATATATATTGAAACGAATTGAATGCAGTTTGCAGAATAATGATCGTTGACCTTAGTTCTATAATATTATGTAATAAACTCATTTTTTTCCCGGAGCCTGGAGAGGACCTTTAAAGTTCCTCTCCAGGCTCCGAGACAAAATGAGTTTATTACATAAAGTTATAGAACGATCATCATTCCGCAAACCACATACAATTTGGTTCAGTATATATTTTATAATTTGCTTTTAAAGTTTTTTAATATTCTGTGAGCAACAATCGAGCGAATCTCCAACCTGACGCTGAGAAAGAAGATTGTACACTCTTTGTTTTGATTTCAAATTTAGATTTTTGAGCAATAATGCTTTTTTGGCCTTCTTATAAGATATTAATTGTTTCTAAAAGTATATAAACGTTTCTATAATAAGTTTATCCAAATTTAAACCTTTAAACGAATAATAAATAGATTTATTGGTGCTAGGACGTTTCGTACCCGGACGTTTGGTTAACGGACGTTTCGTTACTAGGACGTTTCGTTACTAGGACATTTCGTTACTAGGACATTTCGTTACTAGGACATTTCGTTACTAGGACGATTCGTTACCAGATTTTTCGTTCCGCATTTGAAATGACATGAGTTATAGACTAAAAAATATACCAATCCCATACTCAATAATTATAAATATGTACTGAATTTTTTCCCTATGCTGAACCAACTACCGGAAATTTTTGAACATATTAGAAAGTAGTAAGAGTTGAAATATTAATTTATTATAGTCTTTTCTTATATGATCTAATATTATTATTACCTTCGCAAAATTGCGAAAGATTATGTTTATTTTCATTAAATTATTTTCATTCGGTAACTTGTAACATCTGTTAATTGGTATTTTATCCTAGCGTTAAAACATTTTCGGAAATATCAAAAACGAAAGATTTTCCCAATGTAGGCAGTAGAGCAAGCTCCGAGTTCTCGAACTGAACCTCATTTTCGATCATGAGAGGAAAAATGAAATAGAATTATTATTATTTATCTTCTATATCGATTAGTATCCATGATATTTCACTTCAAACTTTTTCAATCACAGATATTAATTGATGATTGTTAATTTGAATACCTCTGATTATATTCAATATATTACCAAACGAATAAAATATATGTATAAAAAGTGGACATTAAAAATTTATAATGTATGGGATTGGTATAAAATGTGGTCGGCAACCCATTTCAAATAACAAAAACGCTTCCATTAAATAAAAAATAACGAAAAAGCTGGTAACGAATCGCCTAATAACGAAACGTCCTAGCAACGAAACGTCCGTTAACGAAACGTCTGGGTACGAAACGTCCGGTCACTAATTTTTAAACCAAATACCTAGTTGACAATCAAAACAAATGGTGTACATTCTTTTTCTTCAGACTGAAAATTAGAAAATCGGAGGTAAAGTAGGTTTTGTAAAGTTTGGATTATAAAAATCTTTGAAAGCATATAAAATTAAAAATATGCTATCAAATTTTATGGGGTTTGCAGTAAAATGTTAAGAAACATTAGCCTCGTTGAATTAAGCAATAAAAAAATTTGCTTGGAGGGGACCTTTAAACATTACTTTGGGTCATGGCTCTAAGCCACGCCCACTACAAGCCAAAATAGCCAGTGAGGAGCACTGATGACGATGAAGAGCGGTCGTGTAGATTGTAGAAGGTCAGTAGTGCAGAGATGAATCAAACGTTGTTTCCCTCAGGGAATGAGTTTTCGTCATTTTTCACCAATTAATACCAAACTACGGAACGAGCTCATATTATTTAGTAATTGAGGAGTGTGGGTGGTGCGTCTAATTTCCATTTAAATTATTTTAACATATTAATTAAGATATTAAGAAAATAGTGTTTTAATTAGCTAACATTAGTCCTCAATGATCTTCTTTTGCGCTTTTTGTTTCTTATTACAACTACATAATGCTAACTCTTCACCGTCATCATAGGACAAGGTGCTGTATGTATGAAAGTTTGTGAGCTACAGGCAAGGAAGTTACAACAGGTTACAATTACACTGTTGACAGTTACATCATTGACGCAAAGTGGTTACGAACTTACGGCACACGTGTAGAATCACAGCTGTGAAGTGAACACTCATGAGCAAAGAACTGCCACTCATAGTGAACGAAGACGTCGAGTAGAGTGTACATTACAACTTTACACGTTTAATGGCCTTTATATAATGTTTCAAAGATTTGACATGCTTTTAATGTTTACTTCTTAGTCTCCTTATTCCTAGAGAATAAGTTAGTTTTAATGTCTTGTTTTATATTTTGTTTATGTGAACTGTAACTATTAACAATAAGTTCCACAGGCCTACCTATTGGCTATTTCGTTACTTTAATTCATTTTGAGAATAATTTACTTAATATCTTATTACTATTTATTATACAATATTAGTTATTGTTAAACAATGCGTGCTGTTGCAAATGTTAGTTTCTTATTCTCTGACAAAGGAGCTTTTGTTTTACCAAGAATAAAAGCAGCTGCTGCTGCAGGTTTCACTGCTGTTGAATGTGATTGGCCAGGAGAAGTCTGTACTGCTGATTCTCTGAAAGAAGCCTTAATTGAAGAGAACTTAGAGCCTGTTTTATTGAACATCTTCCAAGGTAAATGAACAACTTATTGGAAATTTACCATTTACCACCTAAATAAAGATATAAACATCTTCCTACATAGAAGTTAGGTTAGATATATGCACCTAGCAACAGGCTGTAGCTAATTCGCAAAATAAACATCTCCTTATTAACAGTCATTAATATAAAAAGTTACAAACCTTGAAACCTGATTTAATTTTGTGTATGCATATGTGTGTTAGGTGTGGACTAGCTACCACATTACCAAACTGTAAAAACTGGTATAGCGTACTTCAAGATTTCCTGAAAAGTTTGATGTGCTATTCTGACCTTACTAAATTTTTTATTCATATAAATGAATAACCAATAAATAAAAATACTTGACTTCCTCAAAACACAGGGAATTGTACCAAATTCTCACAACTTGATGAAAAATATGAAAATAGAATTATGTTACTAATGCATTAATTCAAACTTCACTACCTATTTGAGATTGTTTTTATTATATTATGAAAAAATATCTAAGAAGATAAGCTACCTACATGTATTATAAACAAATATATTGCTAATTTGAAAGATCTGATTTGATACAAGATAATTTTCATGTGGTTAGCTATAGATGGTACTTTAATGGTACTTTCTAATAGATTTTTCAAATTATTTCTCTTATCTTTTCCATTTATGCTGCTCAAAGTGTGAAGTTATAATTCAGACAGTTCAGTATTGAAAATAGCAATGCTATACTAATTATTAAATCTAGCTTTACTTTTTCTATCCCAAGTCTTTTCCATAGCAACTAATTGACTGTTTCTTCAGGTGATACATCTAAAGGTGAAAGTGGATTTGCTGCTCTGCCTGGCAAAGAAGAAGACTTTGTTAAAAGTCTCTACAAGTCTGTTGAATATGCAAACAGGATAAAAATTAATGGCAGCAATCTTATCAAGTTAGTAAATAATTCATGTTCTAGGGTATATGACTTTACTTCATATTAAGAGAATTAGAAAAACTCACTGGCTATATAGTTTGATTTGAGATTAATGCTTTTGTTCCTTAAGTAGTCATCTATTGACTATTTTACACTCCATCTAAAACTTCAATAAATCAGGGAATTGTCTAATTTCTTTGAATGATATATAATAATCCTTTTTTGGCAGACTTCACATACTCAGTGGGAATATATTTGGTGATTCTGCTGACCAAGAGAAAACCATGATATCTAATTTGAAGAAACATGCAGATTATTTAGCCACTCAAGGAGTGATTGGTCTGATAGAGCCAATCAATACCTACTCTAAACCTGGATATTTTATGAACAATCTCTCCTCTGGTAATGAATAATTTCATTGTTATAGTATTCTCTGGTTATTTGAATAGCATGAAATAAAAAATGACACAACGTCTTTCATATTCTGTTTAAAACGTTGACTACATTACATAGTGGCACAAATGTATACCACTGCCAATATTTTGAACCCAAATTAAATTGTGACAATATCATAATATGTAACATAACTTTATCACTGTTTTTATCATACAGACAATATCAATAGATAAACACAGAGATACTCCTTACTGTTGCAGACTTGTGATACAGAAGTATGACATTCTGCATGACATGTGATACAGAAGTATGACATGTGATACAGAAGCAATAACGTAAACTGTTAATTTTGGAATTGTAGTCAACGTATTATGGGACTAAATAGGATCATTAGAAAGATGAAATGTGACACTCTTTATTCAATTGTCTATTCCTAGCTGTGCGTGTGGTAGAAAGCGTTAATCATCCTAATGTGAGACTTCAGTTGGACCTCTTTCACCTGCAGATGATATCTGGAAACATCACGAACACTATCAAGAGAGTCATGCCGCTAGTCGGTTAGTATTTTATTAGTGCTATTCAAGAAAACAAACGGTGTACATTCTTTTTCTTCAAACTGAAAATTAGCCAGAGAGAAGTAAAACGGGCAATGTAGAGTTTTGATTATAGAAATTTTCATAACCAAATAAAATTAAAAATATACTATCAAATTTCATAAGCTTTGCAGCAAAATGATGAAAACCATTAGCCTCATTCAATAAAATTATAAAAAAAATATTTGGAGGGTCCTTTAACATTTGTAGAAATAAGGTTAAATAACTTATCACAGTCAATCACAATCAAGTATTCACCTCGGAATTTATAATTTAAAAATATCACCACTGTCCGACCTTCAGAGAAGAACAAGAAAAACCATATATCTCGTGCTGTCGTATTCAAAACAAATATAAAGTGTATTTTCGTTAGCTGCTTAGAGCGACTTTTACCTAACATCTAAACATTGATTTCAAGATTGTTCATTCTTGCTTGTAATTATAATAAAGAAAAGTAGATTCTCTGAAAAGCCTACATAATCTTAAATAGAGTAACGAACGTTTTACATCTTGTCATATGTTAGTGATCAGCCTGCACTTGAGCTTTAAACGACTCCTTTTATTTTATTAAATATTTTGGGAGTTGATATATTCCACATTTCCTCAGAAGTTAATGTATTCCCCTCATTTATAAGGTGTAGCATGTCTCACATTTGTTACCCTTGTGTAGACGTGACGTTTTAAAGGGATAGTAAAGTCAAAATCAAATAATCGCCAAATTGTTTTTAAATCGATTCAGAATATTTAATTATGTAATATTTGAATGCTCGTTTATTTATAAAATGTTCATATAAAAAGTATTTTATAAAATTAGCGACACCTGGCGGAAGTATTTGCACTCATTAGTATGTACGTGAGTATGTTTGTTGTTTTATATTAATTTATGTATGTAGTAATCAAGCTTTGTTTGCGTCAAAATGGTGAAAAGATTATGTGAATTCGTATACAAGAAAGCATAGTTTTGAAAATAAAACCATCTCTTAAGGTAGAAACTTAACTCAGATGGCTGTTTACAAGATGGCGCCACTGGTTGTGGCGCCATCTACCGTTAGCATTTGTTAAGAAATTAATTATATATTAAATGATGTATTTCCATTATTAGATTTTATTGAACATTGAAATGCACACGATATACTTCATTCTTCCTAAGCAATCGTTTGACATCAAAATTGTTAAAGCAAAAAATGACTGTACTGCCCCTTTAATACAATTGAAGATATAAGAAGTTAACATTCGGATTGAATATCCCGAAAGACTGAGGGTTCATACAGAATACATAAAAATAACACATAGCTATTAATAAACATCAATAATGAAAAATAATCAATCTCTACATTTTGAAAAAGCCAAAATTTGATTAGAAAAGGCATTTATTTTAAAAGTTAACAATTAGTAGGGTCAAAAACAATTAAAGAATATAAATTGTAGCTATAATGTAATAAAATATGGAATAAGTAAAAAATTAACAATTTAGTAATTCGATTAAAATTTATAAAGCTTACACAAAAAATGTCTAACTTTTAAGACAGTGTTTCCAACTATAATAAAAACGAAAAAGTTTATTATGTCGCCAGAGAATGATGAAGAGTTAGATTGCAAAGCGAGGTATGACTTATTCCCAAAACTGCCATCACTTTTCTAAGTATTTTTAGGAGTGAGTTACTCTACGAAAGACGCCATTGATATGATAGTTACCAATATAACAAGCAATTTACTTTTAGTAATGAAAAGATAATTCTATTTCATTTGGATCACATTCAACTATAATATCATGTATCTGGCCCAGTTGCGAAATACGAATCCCTCCAATGGATAATAAAGGTTTTTGTGTGTTTTTAATGACGGCTGTCATGAAATACGACACCTTCCAAATATGAAAATTGTATACGACTCCTCAATCTTAAAATGTGATATTTTGGTGATTGAAAAGAGATGCTGTCACGAAACACGACTCCTCATGTTATACGAAACGTAAGACCAACCTAACCTACCTTCAATTGATAAGCAACAAGCCTTTCTATGTTTATACCATTCAATTTAAGTATAACTTATTAAACCTTATAGTACAATGAAATATGCTTTATTAAACTTTATAATACAATTAAATATTCTTCGTCAAATGTTTGAAGCAATCACATAAATAAGTGGGCATAGTTTGCCGTAACTATGATACAAAAATTTGTTATAATATTTATTCTAATTATTATTGAATTCAAATGATTTCATTACTAATACTTGAATATAAATTAGGAGGAGTCGGAATGTTTTAACATCGTCTCCATATAGCTGTCATGAAAAGCGACTCCCCTGAATTTCTCCCCGTAGGAATACTGAAGAGATACGATTTAATTACCATGAGAGGAGTCTGATCGATTTTTTTTACTTTCATGGAGTCGTGTTTCGTGACAGCCATCTCTTTCCAAACACCAAAATATCATATTTTAAGATCGAGGAGTCGGATCGAATTTTTGTATTTTAAAGGAGTCGTATTTCGCAACTGGGCCATGTATCTTTGATGCCAAGTTATGTTTTATTGTTCAAATATAGTATGAGCTAATTACCATTTTAGTTGATTTGTTAAAATACCTAATGTTGATCTCAATCAATAGTTAATTTATCTGTCACTAAAATTATCTTTATTATATCACTTAGGCCATGTTCAAGTTGCTCAGTCTCCAAATAGAAACGAACCTTCATCTGCAGGGGAGATCAACTTTGATTATGTTTTCAAAGTTCTCATTGAGTCAGGTAAATATACCTTTGTAAAACTTTTAAGATATTTATGCTTTGAAATTGTTCACTTCGGTATAAATTCCTTATTCGTGTGAAGCGTGGTAAAATTTTGATTAGCCCCTCAAGATGTTTCAGCTTGCGCGCAGTGAGGGTACGCCTCCCAATTTTGAGGATCAAAGTGGTCCCAAAATCGCTGGCATTTTTTTCACGCAGGCCGAGGGCGGGCAGATATACTCAAAACCGGGTGTGTCTTTGCGAGGATTGGTGTTATTATGAATTTTGGGAAAACTCAAACTTCGGGACTGATTTAAAAAAAAATTATCATAGCTAAACATAGCTATTAATAATTGCAATAATATTCACTTTTTTAATACATTTCAGGCTTGTTTTAAATTATCCGCACGACGAATGGCTCAGCGGCGACTTGATTGTCCTAGAACTCAATAGAAATATCTGAAGCTGGATAGTTAGATCACTCCGGAACAACATTTTTCCTGTATAATGTGGGGTAGACTGAGGAATCGTTCGCTTCACAAAATATCAAAAACAAGTTTTTTTAAGATTAATATTTATTATTTTCTAATAATAAACTATTTAATATCTTCGCAGAATGGCTAAAGATTATATTTTGGTTGGATTTATTCATTTAACTGGTCTCTCATTCACAATGATAAAAGCGAACTCATTTTCGGACTTGCGCATGTCCCACCTCATCTTCATCTAGACAACCGCAATCCGGAAGGCGACTACAGCGATCTTCTGAGAGGCAAGGACAGAAGAGAATAAAATACAATGCAGATAATGAAGAAGAAGATATTTAATTAAAGACCATTTTTGCCATTTCGTCTTCACCATAACTTTTGATATAAAAAGCAATTTTGACGCTATTAAATTATATAGCACCCTATTTCAATTTACAAAAGTACCATACCTTTTTCCCGGCGCGGGATCTTTATATAATAATATTTCGATCTGTCTTGTCCAATAGATTATTCAATATCCCATATTCTTAGAGGAGAGGAGGTATGAAAAGATGACTAAGGAAATATAATTTCAAGTTTCGAGATTAAGTATAGCTAAATGAAATAACGTGATTGAATTCGAACACCAACTTATGGATGGTCATATATTAATTTGATACTAATTGTGACAAAAATATATTGGAGTAAATAAATAATAAGTATTACCGGATAACAGGAATTAAATTAATTTTAATGGAAAGTAAAGTAATTACCACCAACTTTCCATATTCAAAGATATTTCAATAATTGGTATCTTCAGTTACTGACAATTTACTAATTTGAATCTTTTTCTTATACTACATGAAGGAGGGGCTTATCTTAAGCAAAGTTGTCAAATATCAAAATATTGACTAAAAACGACACTGTTTTTCTTCTATAATTTCATCTGTATTCACAATTTTTGTCGGCAATAATACATTTCCTTCAACTGGGGACAATTCCACACATCTTACCTACAAAGCTAAACTGACTCCTCTGTGTGTCTAAACTCTACACCCTATCGCTTGCCAAGATATTTAAATTACATATTGCTACAGTCAATGAATATGACCAATACAAAATAAATCATCTCAATATAAAATTATCACTGTGCAAATAATTGTTCTTTATTTTATAGTTAAATACTTTCCATGTATTTTTTTTGCAGGGTACACTGGCGATGTTGGCTGTGAATACAAACCATCTGGTGCAACAGAAGAGTCTCTAGGTTGGATTTCTCAATATGGATTGACTTTTTGAAAATATCTGAACCATTCAGAAAACGAACTAAATTCTAATTCAAGATAGGAATATATGTTAGTATCTTAATTCTTAGTTTCATTAAATGGCTAATAGCAAAAAATTATTGGGTAAATGTAAAATCATATTTTTGTACTTATCTATGTGTATGTATATATACCACCCAGGCAGCTTAACTTTCTAGAGACAAGGTTGTGTCACTGGGAACTGCTTGAGTCATTAGCAGAAATTGTCGTCCTAATAAGGGGACATCGCAGTTGACCAAATAATGTTTTCCCTAAATTGGTTTCAATTTTTGTTCACATTCACTATTTATAGAAATTGGTCGCTATTTTTACCTTTTTCTTTGATTCGTTTTTTTTTAGTTACTTGATTATCAAACTCTTTATGAATGAATTTAGCAATTTTCATTTGAATTCATTTTTCTATTATCACTAATTTTAGAAGATTAGTGTACACTGTAATTTATCTCCATCCTATCTAAAAAAGTGGTACCTACCTATTTTGTACCTATTAAATTGAGTGACCACATCGCATATCTTCTTTCTAGGTATTTATGGGTACAGTGATAAAACTTGAAACGCTACAGCGGTAGAAGTAGGAATAATGAAATATATGTAGTATATTGTAATATTAAAAAAAATATAATTTTTGTTTTTCCTCATTTAATTTATGCAATATGTAAACTGATCCAATCTGTGTCTTATTCTGGGGTATTATTTTTTACTATTGAAGAATTTAATATGTTATATTGAAAATGAATAAAAATTAGTCATGATATTGAATCACATTAATAAATATGTTTTGATTTCACTCATTACCTATAATATTTTGTCCTACATATAACAACTTTTTACCAAAGAAATTGTTATTCAGAGTATTCTAAGCCTCCCTATACCTCTTTTTCCCGCTCTTTAAAATTTGAATTGTCAGTTGGCATTACTCTCAGGTCCAGTCTACATATACTAGCAGATACATAAAACGCCCCGTTTTCACCACCCATGCAGTTTATGAAGGGAGAGAAATTAACAATATAAATGATGTAATAAAGAAGTTAGAAGATGAATGTTTAAAAGTAAATTATAGGAAGAGGATGGACCAAGAAGAAGAAAAGAATTAAGCCACCATTGATGAATGGGGAAATAAGAAGAGAAGAAGAATCAACAATAGATACAGGAGTGGATGAAAATCGAGTGAACTGGGATGAATGGAGTAAAAAAAACGATCAATGAAGAGATGAGGACGAGGTAGCTGAAGAAATGAGGAGTATGGTAAAAGGAAAGCAAATATGGATGTTGCTGACTAATCCTGCATAATAAATGGCAGAGAAACGAACAGTCTATTGATAGTATTGACGATACGCTCTCTGAAATACATTATTATGTCAAATATTTCCAGTTTTCGTGATATTTTCCAATTATTACTTCAATACTGATGTATGTGTAATGGGGGGCGGGCCGTTCATTTACCCCATTTCTTTCTATAATGAAGTGTATTGCTGAGTTCAATAAATTTAATGACCTAATTTTCATTTTATTAACTTGGTATCTATGATACACATTTAATATAAATATATTAATAAATATTTTGCGCCGCTATTCTGGGAAAGACTCGAGCAATCTAAACAGCAGCGTTTAAGCAATGGAATAGACAACAAAAGCGATTTCGTATTCATATTTTACTTTAAAATATTTATTAACTGTTTCAATTTATTATTGAAACCCATAAAAGCCTACTGTATAACTACTCTTTCCTAAATGTTGCGAATATATTTCACTCACTGTTTCTAAAATAGTAACCATAAAGAAACATCCACATCGTTCAGATACATTTTAGATTAGCAATGCAACACTATTATGAATATAAAAGTTACCAAAACGAAAGAGTTTTAGCACAGTACAGAGAAGATATAGCTATAGGGGGGATATTACGCGTGTCCTGGTAGGCTGTTACGTCACATGCACACAGAGAGAGGATTAGTTGAATCAAATCATATTTGATTTGTTTTGACTAAATTTTATGGTTTATCTGTGCGCCTACCTACGTGGTGAGTTGCAGGTACTATTTAATATGAGTTAAATTGACGTTAGTTAAAACAACAGATATGTGAGTTGATTATTTTTAATTCCCGATGGTTACAACAACTACCTGTGATAGTCAAAAACTCGTGATGGTTGAATCAAATAAATGTAATGGATAAAACAACTACAGAACAAGGTTATATCAACTACTCGTGTAGGTTATATCAACTACTCATGTAGGTTATACCAACTACTTGTGTAGGTTATACCAACTACTCGTGCAGGTTATACCAACTACTCGTGTAGGTTACATTAACTACTCGTGTAGGTTATATCAACTACTCGTGTAGGTTATATCAACTACTCGTGTAAGTTATATCAACTACTCGTGTAAGTTATATCAACTACTCATGTAGGTCATACCAACTACTCGTGTAGGTTATTCCAACTACTCGTGCAGGTTATACCAACTACTCGTGCAGGTTATACCAACTACTCGTGTAGGTTACATTTACTACTCATGTAAGTTATATCAACTACTCGTGTAAGTTATATCAACTACTCGTGTAGGTTATATCAACTACTCGTGTTGGTTATATCAATTACTCGTGTTGGTTACATCAACTACTCGTGTAGGTTATATCAACTACTCGTGTAGGTTATACCAACTACTCGTGTAGGTTATACCAACTACTCGTGTAGGTTACATTAACTACTCGTATAGGTGATATCAACTACTCATGTAGGTTATATCAACTACTCGTGTAGGTTATACCAACTACTCGTGTAGGTTATACCAACTGCTTGTGTAGGTTATACCAACTACTCGTGTAGGTTATACCAACTACTCGTGTAGGTTACATTAACTACTCGTATAGGTGATATCAACTACTCATGTAGGTTATATCAACTACTCGGTTAGGTTATATCAACTACTCGTGTTGGTTATACCAACTACTCGTGTAGATTATACCAACTACTCGTGTAGGTTATACCAACTACTCGTGTAGGTTACATTAACTACTCGTATAGGTGATATCAACTACTCGTGTAGGTTATATCAACTACTCGGTTAGGTTATATCAACTACTCGTGTAGGTTATATCAACTACTCGTGTAGGTTATATCATCTTCTCGTGTTGGTTATATCAACTACTTACTAAGTAAATGTATATCAACTATTATAGTGTAGGTTGAAATATCGGTCTGGTTAGCAGTAGCCAGACATTTTACAAGACTTTCAGTCACTATATTTACTCTATTGAATTATAATCTCGAGTTAGGTCCCGGTATCAATTAGATTAGACTATTTATTTTCTAGGACCAAATCTAACATGTTCACATTTATTTTCTACTTTTGCTTCTGTGATATGCATACTATTTTAATTTTAAAAAATAATTGATCACCTAGACCTATCCTTGCTTTTTGAAATGTTTTCGATCCTATGAATTGATCTATGGTTATCAGTTGTAAATTAATAGATTAGATTGAATAAGTAATCTCATCAGGTCAGTTTATAAATAAGTAGTTAGATGACATAAATAACTTTACGTAGTGATAAATAGGTAGACTAGATGAATTAATTAACCAGGCTAGATTACAAAAGTTGATAAATCTTTGATATGCTGCAATTGTACTATAACTTAATGAATAATAAATTAATGATAAGGGCTTTATCTTCTAAACCATCTTTTAGAGCAATTCATCTTACTCATAGGCACTGATATTGAAATATGCTAATAGAATTACCAAGGTCAAATTGAAAACGAAATATAAACATTTAAGTTTTAGATTTATTATTTAGAAGTTCAATTTGAATTCTCGTCACTTTCTTTCACGACTGTAGGTTGCCAGTTTCTGAAATAAGAGATTCGTATATTAATATATATTGAATAGAAATTCTCAGTATCGTTCATATACATTATCAATAACATCACTTACTCTTTTTCCTTTTGTGATGAGATAGCGACAGCTTCGATATTCTTTTCATGTCTGGAATCCCTAAAAGCATATGAAAAAGTAAGAGCTAATCATATTGCAAATACATATTTAAAAATCATCTAATATTTTCAAATACTTACTTTGACCTAGCATAATTGTTCCTGAACCATTCAAAGGAATTGAAGAGGACTCCGATATTTGATGACGTTGATCTACTTCATCAATTCTTCATCAAGATCTGAAAGTAGATTCAGAAAATATAGAAAACCATATATTAATAAAGAAATTAAAAGAATTATTAACTGAGAATTCTTTCATATAGGTAAATTATTTATATAAAATGTTAAACTAATAATAAATCTTCAGATGCAGTATAAATTTAGCTCTAATAAATGCAATGGATTTTTCTAGCTAATCCTCATAATTTTGTTCATTATACACTCATAATGTAGACTTTAATTAAATACCAAGAAAGTATAATATATCAAAAGGCTCACCTCTGGTTGGAATTCTCCCTGCTAAATCCCTGGACGGTGTTCTCCTCCGACTACCTCCCTGGATGGAGTTCTCCCAGTCATAGAAAACTAGGGTCAAGTAGGTAAATTGCGGCACATAAACTAACTGCGGTCTCTTATCTCAGAAACATTAATAACCATCATGACTTCGAGGCACTCGTGAAATGAATAGAACCTATCATAAATTGAGCTTAAATTATGATGTTCAACAATTCAGTATATAGCTAAACTAATTTCAGAATGATTTTGAGACTCTCTTAAATAGGGATACAATTAGAAATTAAAGAACCGAATTTGGCTGTGTAACCCTACCTATAGGTACACCAACTAGTTTTAAAACATATAGATTATCAGACCACTTTACTTAAGATACTAGGATAAGTTCCGAAATATCGGACGGCTCCACATTTTCGGTCGCGTAAGAAAAACTATATTAAATTGACTTTTATTTTAATTAGCTATTAGGTAGCTATATACTATATTTCATACGTGACCGAAAATTTGAAATCGCCTGATAATTTGGAACTTACCCTATTCTGAGGACAACGCAGTAACTGCCTAGCCTATGTAGAAGGTATTGACACTGAAAAAAAACAGCTAGGAAGGTATGATGCTTAAATAAGTTAACATATAATAATCTAGGAAACTTAGTTTGGATATCAATTTACAAACTGGACGGCAGTAATCAAAATTTATTATTATAAAAGTTATATACTGATAATCAGCTCTTCAAATAACTACCTATATAAAGCCACCAAACTATCAATCACCAATATTTTAGAATATATAGGCAGACATTTATCAATTTATTAATGAAATTAATTAATAATCGATCGGCAGCGATAATACTATTTAATGCTTATAACGCTATTGTTTGCACTTGAACTGAAATGGTATTGAGGAGCGTTCACATTCAACACGTAACACACTTGAAACAAGATTTGAACTGAAAAGTGTTATGAGAATAAATTAGCTTTGAGGAAAGCATAAGTTGCCACTTACTCAATTGATTGAACTCACACCTAAACTCAAAAAAAAGTAACACTAACTCTCATAGTAAGTTAATTTTTACACCAGATAAATAAGATTAACAGTCTTTGTGGGTTACTTTATCACACTATGTCATAGTTGTTTTAACTCTTACCTAAACTTACAAAAAAGTAGCGCCAACTCTCATAGTAAGTTAATTCATACACTGCAGAATACACTGGATTAACAGTCTTTGTGGGTTACTATAACACACTATGTCATAGTTGATTTAACTCGCACCTAAACTTTAAAAAAATAGCGCCAACTCTCATAGTAAGTTAATTCATACACCAGATACATTGGATTAACAATCTTTGTGAGTTACTTCAACACACTATGTCCTAGTTGTTTTAACATATGTTCAAAACTCCCAAAATGTAACTCTAACTCTCATAGTAAGTTGATTCAATCCATAAAATGATTTGAATTAACTATATTTGGTGACACACCACGTCATAGTTGTTTTGACACACGTGAAAACATGAATGTAGTCCAACTAACTCACGTAATAAATTGATTCAAAGCACAAATTGTTGACCCATTAAATATGAGTAAACTTTTTTCTCTGTGTGTCAACAATGGTGCGTACGTTTGTACGTACAGTACAAACACAAAAGATGGCTGCAACACACCCAACTTTTGTTAAATAACGTTTTCGGTGATATTTTTTTTAATTCCACATTACCGCATGCTATTATCCAATCTTTATAGTCATACGGACGAAAATTAAAAAATGACTGTTGATGAAATTGCTACTGGTCTTTTTACACCCAAAATAGTAACAAATTTTTAGTCCTGAAGAAGACGATTTATTTAAGATAATTAGATCATTAGTCAAATCGGTCGCGTTGGCCGCCATCTTAATTCTCTATTCCACGTGACCCACAGCAATTCTGTTTACTATGACGTGACCTCTTGCTTACATACATGACGTCACAGCCTACCCAGAATAAATTTGAATAATACATGTAACTGGGGTACTATACTATTCTGTTTACTATGGTTTTAGTGTAGATGGCATGTAAACTCTTATTCTTGTCCTGGTACAGAACTCTTAATCTAACTGATCCATTTGTCTGAAGAAGTAGACGACGATATGCTCACTTGATGAACTTAACATCTACGGAAAACGTTGGAAATGAAGGTTTATGTTCTTGTAGAGTTTGATGAGACTTCTAAAACGTATACTATTGGTGTTATTTACTAAGCCAAAGGATGAAAAAAGATGAATACGAAATATTGATGTAAGGCGAAGATTCAAGTGAAATGAGTCTCATTTTACAAATGTTCCTGACATGGATTCGATGAAGCTAGAGGGCATTAAACTGATATTAAATGGATCAACTAAGTGTGGGACAACATAATTCAAAAAATTTATTTAATTTTTTCTTATCAACGGAATATGTGATAGCATTCTAATTAGTTTCACTTTATAAAGGAATATCTATATTACATATGGGTTTTTTATTGTTCATATTTTGCCAATTTGCCCTATAGTAAATGGAATATCTATCTTTTTGTGTTTTTTTCCCATTGATGACAAGCTTACCCTACTTATGTACTAAAGTGGTGTACTGATGTACTAAAGTGGTGTTCTGGTGTACTAAAATGATTGCTGATCAAGCAAACGCACGTGACATATGTCGCTAAGTATTGCGCGGAACACCTGTTCATCGCAATTTGCAGATTTGCACAATCTCGAGAATGCGCTGCGGGTTTTTAAACCTCTTTAACCCCCTAATGTCGAGCGAACGTTAATAGTCCTAGCGCTACTTGACACCTCCATCTTATTTATTATGAAATTGAATTATATTTATTATGAGATCTAATTTTATTCATAATGAAATTCAATTATATTTATTATGAAACCGAATATTATCTATTATGAAATCGAATACTAACAAGTGTAAAGGGGAACGTCAAGGTTAAGGCGTTCCTTTGTAGATTCCCTTTTCAGTGGGTCCGTCTTCCTGTTCACTTTTTTCAGGTTTTCACCTCCACCATCACAAGAAAAACAATTCACTTTTATTTCAAATTTTCAGCGCTTATATCTACATTTACTTATCACTAGTACTTAGCTAAATTTCTTAACACTTATCACTAGCACTTAATTTCTTATCATTAAACACTTATAACTAGCACCAATCTCAATTTTTCCCCTTCTTTTCACTGGCACTTCACATTTTACTCCACAGAGTCTACAACCCATGTACCTAATTTCTTCAACCACGGCTATCCCTCTGATCTCTTCCATCTTATCTTTCATATTATACAGTAAGCAATGGCTCTTCTCTGTATTCACTTCTAGTCCATATCTTCTCGCCACTCTCACACTTCTACACAGCAGCTGTTTCATAACCTCACTTCCCTCACCTGCACTCCTCTCATCTTTCTTCTCAGCGCTTCAATCAGTTTAAAGGTTATCAGTTTGAACAATACAGTCAATGCAGTACACCCCTGCCTAATCCCACTCTCCACATCTATCACCAAATCCTCCAAACTCCACTCCGGTCCTATCATCACAATACTCTATCACTCTTTAGAGCCTTGCCTCTACACTGTACTACTTCAACACCTCCAGCACCGCCTCTCTCTTTATCGAATCATAAGCCTTTCTAAAATCCACCGCCATCAGTACCAACTCCTCTCTCCTTCTGGATGTTTCATGTACACATTCCTGCAGAACAAATAATTTGTCTTCAATAATACATCCCGCTGTAAACCCCACCTGTTCATCTTATCTCATACCATTCGTGTCTATCTGCTCCTCAATCCGATCCCTCACTACGGCCATCAGAATCTTGTATGAGATGTCTGTCATAGCAATGGGTTTGAGGTCCCCCACTGTCGGTTTTCTCTTTTTCTTGATCATGACTGTTCGCGATCTCTTCCAGCTCTCCGGTATCTCCCCCGTCTCCAATTCTCTCCTAAAAGCATGCCTTCCACTCCATCCAAAATCACCTCACTTTTCCCTAATATTTTGTACATTCCTGGCTTCATTCCATCTCCTCCTCCTGCATTCCCATTTTTCAACTTTCCCATGACTCTTTATATCTCTTCCTTGTTTTTATCAACATCCAGTACCTTTACATCTCTTTATGGGTCCAGCACAATTCTAGGCAGAACCATTTTCTCATGCTGCTGCTCTTCTCTCCCCTGTCTCCTTCTCAGTTCCAGATCCCCCGCATACGTCTCCCTGACCTCCTCCGTCCACACTTGATCCATTCTGTTCGGGTGCATTTTATATATGCCTTGCCAAAATATTTTCACCTCCTCCCTCATCTCCTGCCAATCCAGACTCCTCCCCTTCACATCATAAATCTTCAGGTCCTCTCTCTTTTTTTTTCATCTCAATTTCTTGATATTTTCTCAACCCTATAAACAACGTATATCAATTCGATTTCTTATCGATTGCTGGGATATCAAATCGATGGATTGTTCCATCGAATCGACAGACCGTTGTTTGTAGGGAAATATCCTTTCCTCTGTTGCCTCTTTTTATTTCTTCATCCAGTCTCTCCTCTCATCTTCCTTGCTATCAACTGAACCACTCTCTCCTTCTGCATCACATATCTCCTCCATGATTATTTATTCCATTTCCTCTCCTCCTCTCCAGTTCCTATGTTCATTGTTCAACTTTCTTCTTTTCTCAATTTCCTCCCTTATCAAATCACTCATCCATGGTCGGCTGCTTAATCTTCCCGTGTCGCCCCCGAACCCCTCTGCCAGGGGTTTAAACAACCATATGGAACGATCATAAAACAATCATGAAATGTGGAGTACAACAAACTAGCTTATACAACAAACTACATAGCTGCCTTTGAACTATAGATGATAAGAAATAAATGACTATTACTTTGAAAATTTCATCATAAATGGCCGTTATGTAGTTTATTGTATCCGCTAGTTTGTTGTGCTGCATACTTCATGATTATTTAATGACCTGGAAGGAGATTGAGGAGTGGCACGATCCCTGATACACATATTAGTATTCGATTTTATAATAAATAAAATTTGATTTTCCAATGAATAAAATGAAGGTATCAACGCACTCTCGGCATAAAATCGCGTAGCCCACTCTAGAGATTGTGCAAATTGGGCGGAACACCTACATAATTACTAATAGTAATTCGTTCTACAACTTACATAAGTAATGAGTAATTCAGAATTTTCTAGTCTGCAGATTAGAAAAAGTTAGATTACCCTGCAAATGGCTGTACCATCCACCTATCCTCAGGCTTCTCAGTTATCCTGTTAGTCCCTGCCGAGTGTTTTTACAATGTTAATCCCTGTTGTTAATATGATTGAATGAATATTAATATAAGACTGGGTAAGCAGTCGTGGCACCAGACCACTGCTTGTAAAGAAGCTCAGATCGAACGTGTACACAGTCGTAAAAATTCAAGTTTCAACCAATCACGTCCTCTGACGTCACTATAAACGCTCTTTCGATAACAGTTTGAACGTGCACACCTGCGTGGTACCACAGCTGGATAGGACTATTTACCGAATGACACCAAATGCTAATGGCAAATAGTACTGAATGGTATCGAAGGGCCAGGCCAGTCTGTATTTGCCACTATTTGGTGCAAAAAATCCAGTCTGCAGAATGTGTCTCTTCTCCCGCAGAGATTTTAATTTGAGAGACAGTTACTCTCTGACTCTCAGTAGCAGATTCAGAATCTCCCGCAGCTGAATTAATGGTAACATAGGAATTAATTCAAAATCTCCCGCAGCTTAATTAATGGTAGGTGCACGTATGATGCAATGGGAAAGACCACAGAACATTGAGTAGAAGAAGAAGTGTAGATCCCATTATATTACTCTTGAGTGCCGTTTAGTGTTTACAGTGACGTCACTTCAACTAGAGCCCAGTCTGCAGAATATGGAACATTTTTCCAAGACTCTCTGCGGGAGTTTTTGATTCAATTTTTAGAAATTGGAGATCTCTGCGGGAGATTTTGAATTAATTCCTATGTTACCATTAATTCAGCTGCGGGAGATTTTGAATTAATTCCTATGTTACCATTAATTTAGCTGCGGGAGATTCTGAATCTGCTACTGAGAGTCAGAGAGAAACTGTCTCTCAAATTAAAATCTCTGCGGGAGAAGAGACACATTCTGCAGACTGGACTAGAGCCACTCAGCCAATCAGAGGCTTCGTTTCACCAGTTCTGTTTGAGTCCCAGAGTGGAATAATAACTCATTTCAGATTGACTAGTAACTCTGTTAGGAATTTAGAATGAAGAAAAATTACTCATTTTAACCCTAAAAAATGCAGAAATCAGTAAATTATTCTATAAATTTCAACTCCGCAGTGAAAACTAATGTAAAATAAGTCATTTAAGCTTCACAATTGGGCTTGTTGTGATGATAAACATCACTGATGGGAATGCATGAAGTTAGGAGTAACTCTGTTAGAATTTATGTTTTCCAGTCTGGTTTGAGTCCGTATTTTGAATGCGTATTACAACCGAAATGGTTTCAGTTTGTGTTTTTTGCAAAGAAGATTAGTTTATTATTGCTTAGTAGCTGGCCAGTCTGTATTTCGTGGTAAATTCCACCGACATGTCGGTGGAATTTTTTCCCCTTTGAATATAATATTCTGGCAAAGTCGGTGGATTTTTAGCTATTTATTCCTATGTTACCATTAATTTTCGGTGGAAAAATGGAGAAAATGTTGGTGGATCAGCCAAATTACTGGAAATTTATGGTGGATTTTTTCAGCTTTTTTAAAAAGTCAGTGGGATTTTGTGCACCAAATACAGACTGGGTAGCTGGGCTATAGAATATAGATAATCGTGTACATAATTTGGTAGGAAGATATGACTCCCAGCAAAGATAATGAGCTGAGGTAGAATGCACGCTCAAACAGTCAAACTATTTTCGAGAGAGTGTTTATAGTGACGTCAGCGATCAATGGATGTGATTGGCCAGTCTGCAGAATATGGAACATTTTTCCAAGACTCTCTGCGGGAGTTTTTTGGTAACATAGGAATTAATTCAAGATCTCCCGCAGAGCCAAGTAATAAAGCATGTCCACACTCGCCATTTTAATGGCGAGTTTGTGACTGTTATTTTGAGCCCTTCAATTGCAAATGGCGAGTTTTATCTATTTTTCTCCTATGCTACAATGTTATTTTGGAGAGAATTTATGATAACTTGATCATTTTGGAGAGAATTTGTTGAATTTTGGAGAGAGCTGGAGAGACAAATGGTGAGTTTATGAGACATACTAATTTACTTGGCCGCAGAGATCTCAAATTTCTATAATTCAATCAAAAACTCCCGCAGAGAGTCTTGGGAAAAATGTTCCATATTCTGCAGACTGGCAAAAAATCCCACTGACTTTTTCTAAAAGCTGAAAAATCCACCAACAATTTCCAGTATTTTGCTGACCACCTGGATTCCTAATTAATGATTCCACCAACTGTGACCAACATTTTCGGAAAATGATTTTCCCAATTTACCATCCGAAAATTAATGGTAACATAGGAATAAATAGCTAAGAAAGTAAGAATCCCCCAACTTTGCCAGAATATTAATTTCAAAGAGGGAAAAATTCCACCAACATGTCATTGGAATTTACCATGAAATACAGACTGGTCAAAGCCCGAAGGTTGAAGGATAGGACTATTTACCAAATGGTATCGAATGCCCAATAACAGTGACACTAATGGAAGCCATGTTTCAAAGTATGGACAAAGTTGCCAGTATACTGGCGACTTTTGAGGGGTGAAAGAAGTTTAGAAACCTGGAAATAACAAGTAAATCACTCATAGATAATCTCAAGTGATACAAATACATCAGACATGATGCATAAGGCCAAGTAAAATAACAGTCTGCAGAATGTGTCTCTTCTCCCTAGTCCCGTAGAGAATAGAGATTTTAATTTGAGAGACGGTTATTCTCTGACTCTCAGTAGCAGATTCAGAATCTCCCGCAGCTAAATTAATGGTAACATAGGAATTAATTCAAAATCTCCCGCAGCTAAATTAATGGTAACATAGGAATTAATTCAAGATCTCCCGCAGAGATCTCAAATTTCTAAAATTCAGTCAAAAACTCCCGCAGTCTCGCAGAGAGTCTTGGAAAAATAAAAAATGCCAGTCTGTATTTGGTGCACAAAATTCCACTGACTTTTTTAAAATGCTGAAAAAATCCACCATAAATTTGAAATTTCCAGTACTTTGGCTGATCCACTAACATTTTCCCAATTTATCCACCGAAAATTATTGGTAATATAGGAATAAATAGCTAAAAATCCACTAACTTCGCCTGAATATTATTTTTAAGGGGGAAAATTTCACCGACATGTCTGTGGAATTTACAACGAAATACAGACTGGGAAAAATGTTCCATATTCTGCAGACTGGGTAAAATAGTATGTCTTATAAACTCACCATTTGTCTCTCAAAATTCAACAAATTCTCTCCAAAATGATCAAATTTTCATAAATTCTCTCCAAAATAACATTGTAGCATAGGTGAAAAATAGATAAAACTCACCATTTGCGATTGAAGGGCCACAAACTCGCCATTAAAATGGCGAGTTTGGACATGCTTTATTACTTGGGCCCATAAGGATGTCTTCAAGTGTAAAATCTTCACTAGAATGTCCTATTTCTTCTTCAAAGTATCTTTAATGTGGCGACCTTGATCCATTTTCTCACCAAACTGGCGACTTTCCTGCCACACTTTGAAATATGGAATGGAAATTATTTTTAGCCGAATAGAGGTGGGTAGGATCAAGGTTTATATAGTGACATAGTCTACAAGTTTTGGGTAATCTATAAGTCTTGAGTAGGAATTTTTGAGCCAAAATTTCACAAAAATCTGAGCCAAGCCAATTTGGCTCATTTTTTGAAGAATTCAAGCCAAAAGTAACATGGGAACATAGGAATCAACTCAAGATTTCAAGCCAATTAGACATATCTGAGTTTTGACCTTTTAAATCTAAGCCAATTAATTGGCTTTAACTGTCATATTCTGTAACAATCTGTGTATAACTTCACTTTCTCTCCCCTCTGCATTTTTCCCCCTTCAGCTTCTTTATCATCTTCCATATTTGCTTTCCTTTTCCCTTACTTCTTATTTCTTCTGCTACTCGTCATATTTTCTCATCTCTTCACTGATCATCTCCTTATCCTTTTATTTCTGTTCTCTATATTCGGTATTCCCTCCATCTCAGCTCTCTGTTTTCATCCTCTTCATTCCTGTGTCTCTTGTGTAATCTTCTTCTCTTTGCAATTTCTATTCTTATTTCCTCATTCTTCCATGGTGGTTCCTCCTTTTCGCCTTCTTGACACGTCTTCCTTCTTTAGGCCTACATTGTTTTTAAACATTCATCTGCTACCGCTACCTTCTTCAAGATCTCATTTATTCTGTTCATTGTTACATTTTCCATTTGTACAATTGCCCTCTTCACTCCATCTGTACATTCCTCCATCTTTTCCCTTTTACTGCTGTAAAACCACACCTCACTCCTTCTTGCCAGTTTCCACTTTTATTTCTATCATGCAGATGCAGTGATCTGAAAAATCTATATTTTCCTGATTCCAATTAATTTTCATCCTTTTAATTATTGAGTATGCTCTTTCATTAGCTAAAACCAAATCTATTGCACTCCTGCTGTCTCCTTTTCTCCAGTATACAACCCCTCACATTTATTATAAATATTTATCAGTAGTAAACCACTCTCTTCTATCATTCTTGCAGTTCTGTAACTGTTATGTAACTTTCCTGTCTCTTCTCAGCCTCCTTCACCCTCTCCTTCATTCCAGAAAATATCTCCCTGTTCTGCTCCAGCTCCTCTCTACCACCACCACCAGTCTTCAAATATACCACAGTCAGGTTAACAATCTCTCCTTCAATGTTTCCTCTCATCTCCAGGCAATCTCTATGACCCTCTTCCTTTTTCATAAAACTCAAACCCTCCCTCTCTTCATATAGCACGCACCATTATTCCTCCACCCCTTCTGTCCTCCATCTCTCTCATGCTCTCTATTATTTTGAGATGCTTTGCAATTCTTATATTGTTTATCTTTTTCTGTATCTCAGTCAATCAAAATACCACACCCTCCTCCACAGTATTCCTGATTGGTTTTATACTTATAGCTAGTATAGATAATTATTATAATAGGTATTTCAATTTTATTTACATATATTTTCCAGTCTGAAAAGAATGTCTCCTCAGACAGTCAGGTTGACAGACCCCAGTCTGCAAAGCATGCACAATCAGTCTCCAGATATTTAAATTTTGGGGCAATTTGTCTCCAAAGATTTTCAAATTTCTCTCCAAAATAGCCGAAAAATCTCAAAATACTCTCCAATAATTACATGTAAACATAGGAATTAATTAGAGAATTGCTGCCAGATAATTCAGGAGGCCAATTTCAAGACCTCAATAGTTGCTGGATAAACTTCACCCATCTTTTGGCTTTTGCAGACTGGGACTCAAATCCAGGATATTTTACAGAAATTGAGATTTGGGTGCAGAAAATAAGTAATAGCTAACAAGGGAACCCAAACAGGAAATTAAATAGAACTTGGACAATTGGACCCCAGATCAATCCTTAAATCCTGTCACACTTTTCAGTTTCAGACAGTTCAGGAGTGACCAGCAGACCAGGCTCATAAATTTTCTATTTCAAACTACCTATTTGTATCTCCATCTATCTCTAAAAGAAGCTAGGTTTCTCTCCAAAATTATCAAATTATCATTAATTTTCTCCATAATAACATTGTAGTCAAGTAAAATAGTAGCTATGCCTCATAAACACTCCATTTGTCTCTCCAAAATGATCAAATTATCATAGTTTCTCTCAAAAATAACATTGTAGCATAGGAGAAATTAGATATGTCAAGCCATATGCAATTGAAGGGCTCAAAATAACTGTCACAAACTTGCCATTAAAACGGTCAGTTTGGACATGATTTATTACCTGGCTTTGTAGTATTATGAAATATTGAAAATTAGGTATATCTCCATAATCTCCTTTTGCATCAGTGTCGGTTGTGCTGAAAAGTGAAAAAAATCCCTTCAAAATACAGTCTGGCTTCAGGCGTGTAAAGGCAAAAATTACAATGGTCCTCATCATCATAGGTAAAGAGGCCACTGCCATAACCATGTGAGAGAGAAGCCAGTAATAATAACACTTCATGTTTTTTATTCCGATAATGGTATTTACTCTTTGCTTTCCACAAGCTATTTCAAAGCGGCCTATGAATTCAAATGCAATAGTGGATGCGTTCAGAGAACATTTGGCAGTCTTCTACCTTACCTGGGATGATGGAGCATTTTATCCCAGACATACTCAATTAACAGGATCAATTGAGAAACCACAAGTATATAATGTAGTGATTAGGCAATTAGAGTAATAAAAGTTTCACTCTTTGCAAATTTTGTGTTCAAAGTAATGAAATTATCATAAAATATTGTGTAAAAAGCATCGGAAGTTTGCAACATAGCAAAAAAAATGTGTACCTTAAAAGCTAAAAATTGATTTCATGAAATTATAAACTTGCAGACAAATGGCAATAAAGTACCTCACCTCACTATAATATATAGTTAATACTTGTGAATTTAATAAAATTCATGTCAATTGCCAATCCTCAGCCCTACCAATAGTCAGCACTGAGATGGCTGTTTTAGCCAATTGTTTAATGAATAACTATCTTAATTCTATCCTCTTGCAGAAATACTTTCTTTACTTTTTCCATTAGTCGTTTCATCAAAGTTTTTCTTCAGAAATGCAACATTTAGTAGAGACTCAATGCGGAGGCAGTAATGCTCTGGTCAATCTGTCAAAACATTTCACCCGTGACAAAGCTCGAAGAGATGAGGGAATGCACAAGCTACCCTATGGTCAGTTTATTTAGCTACTTGGTGTATTTTAGTATCAATTAATTTATCTCTTATTTCTTCATGTACTCGATGTTCATTTTTCCCTTAGATGCAATTCATCCTGACCCTCATGTGCAAGAATTCATGAGAGAAGCTCAAGAAGCAATCAGTCAGCCCGTGCAGCCCTTCAACATGAACCTGCTGATGCAGGTTTGGTGTTAGAGACTTGAGTTTTCAATGATGAAATCATTAATGTGTAAATAATGAGATATCATAGCTATCTATTCTTGCTTGTAATTATCGTGAGTGGAAAACTGCCACTGTGGGAAGATTACCACCTGACAGTTTCCCCACAAAGGCCATTTTTCCAGTGGCTATTTTCTCACTGTGTAAATTCTCCCGGTGGTAGCTTTCCTAACACTATAATTTTATTGTAATTTGCATCTTAACAGGAGATGCGAGAGATAGAAAGTGCCAAGGAGCTTCCAATCCAGGGCCCAGCAGTTGCTGATTTGGCTAACAGGGCAGCAACTGGCAGTCATTTATTGGAGAATGCCGTGTGGAACTCCCTATCAGAGGAAAATAGCTCTGGAGGTGTGGATGTGTTTGGCATTGACGATGCTTCTTGTTATGTCTCTGCCAATCACTCTTTGCACAATGCCCCTCTGAATATGTACCATCCTTACCCTCAACCACCTCAACCTCACTTTGGAAATCCTATGATGATGAATCAGTGAGTAACAATCACTTAACTAATGCTAAGATCAATTAGCTAGATAGTTAGCTAGCTACTTGAAATTGTGATTATCGCTTTAAAACAAATGAAATAGCTGTTTGAGATTAATGTATATAAAATTTATTTCAGCCCCCTCAATTATGGAGGTTACACCCCTATGCAAGCCCCTAGAGGTATTTACCCCATTGCTGAGGCTTCCAATGGGGGTTATACTCCCCTAGAAACACTCCATGAAAATACAGTCCTTAGTACCCCCAACAGTAAAGGTAAGAGGATCTTTCCAATTTTCCATACCTATAAAACAGCTTAACTTTTTCTTCATCCTCTTCAGTTAACATTACAATTAGCTAGTTAATTTTTCTCTCATTTAGAGACAGAACTGGCCAAAACTGCCAATGAGCTGCTTTCGACTGTGGATGATCCAAAGCTCTCCAGCACAGACTTTATGCATTACATCCGCCAGTTGGGGGAGGGGGGAGAGTGGGGGGCGGAGAAGGAAAAGCAGGAGAATCTGCCTGGTGAGGCTCTTGCTGCTTTAGAATGTGCTTTTGACATTGTTATATTGCTTATTTCCTATCTTTGTGTAATCCACAATTTGATAATTGTTTCCAATTTCTCATCTATTCTATTTGTATTTATTCTAATGTTACTCGTTATCTCACAGGTTCTTACGTAGATGTTGACAGCAGTGAATTGTCTCCCAAAGACAGGGAGAAGTTCTGGGACAATTTCCAAGAGAAGCTCATGGAAATGTCACGGCAAGAAGACGCTGTTATTAACTACCCATGGCTCTCCACTGACAGTGAGGATCTATCCGGACCTTTTAAGGTAAAGCTTTCAGCTTCAGCTATTCTATTCAAATCGTACTACCATAACAAGTATATTAAAACCCATTAGTGTTTTAAGTATTCTATTTTACGATCCGAAAAATAAACTTAAGGTCCAGGTTGCTACTAACAATTTCCATAGTTGGGTAGCTATTTGTTTAAATTATGGAACGTCCATGAATCGTTTTTGTTTTAAGAAGAATTTTTACCTGTTAGGACTCTTCACATTTTATTTTTACCATTCTACATTTGAATTTGTACAATTTTTTTTCTATCAAATGTTAAAGGGGCAGTTCAGTCAATTTTTGTTTTCATAATATTAATGTTGAACGATCACTTAGTAAGAATAAAGCATTCTTGTAGAATTAAATGGTTGAAAAAAATATAATAAGCGATATATATATTTTATAAATTCGATTTAGTTCCTGCGTCCTCCTACAGATCGCGCCACCACTCTGTACTATTTGTTTACATTTTACAGCTGATAACATGTAAACAATTTTTCTATCAACAGTATTAACTGGTAATTTATGAAGAGATGGTTTTCTTTTCAAAACTAAATTTAATTGACTCGAAGGACAGTCTTCAATTTCACAAATTCTTTTCACCATTTTCAAACATATAATGACAGATTCAAGTCTGGGACTGGTTATCAATTTGTTTACGTACTTACTACAATGATTAGTTCGTCGCTCCACCACAGTCCACAGATAGCGCCACTAATTTACAATATACTTTTATATAAACATTTCTAAAATCAACGAATATTCTAATGTTACATAAATAAATGTACTAAATCGATTTAGGACTAATTTGGTGATAGTTTGATTTTGACTGAACTGCCTCTTTAAGTTAATGGCATTAATGTTGTTTTCAGGAATATCAACTTACTCCCGACAACCCCAACCTGTCCCACCCCGACCCCTTAGCTGAAGGGGAGCGATGCCTTGCCGAGGGAGACTTCCCCTCCGCAGCCCTCCTTTTTGAAGCTGCTGTCACTCAAGATCCCCTCAACTCTAAAGGCTGGTACCTGCTTGGACACACTTTAGCTGGCAACGAGCAAGATGAAAGGGCAATACCCGCCCTCAGAAAGTAAAGCACAACAAAAACATTGGATTGTTAAATCATTCATGAATTTGAGAAAATTCTGATTAATATCGACCAAAATCACTAAAGTAGGTATCCTCTTGTTTATCGATAGTTTATTAAATTAGAGGTTTTCATAGGTACACATATAATGAAGAAACTAAGAGAAGTTTGATGTCTTTAACCCGTTGTCATTGTAGTTATTTAGTCACTTTAACTAATTATAAAAAGCAGTTTTTGTGAAAATGCCAAAGTGTTTAATAGTGTTGTGTTGCAGGTGTGTAGAGTTGTCCCCCAAACACAGTGAAGCTTGGATGAGTTTAGCAACCTCTTACACCAATGAGAGTTACCAAACCTTAGCGTGTGAGGCTCTCAAAGAGTGGCTCTCTAGTAAGGACAGGTACTCTCATCTCGTCAAAGACACCAGCATTGACCACCACAAACCCTTCTGCAGTACCCTTGCCCCCAAGTAAGAAATGATCTCCTTACAACATTCCTATAACTCTTTTTGTTCCATTTGATGATTTTGTTGGTCTGTTTCCAGAGAACTGATTAGCGAAATAGAGTCCATGTTCCTCTCAGCAGCTAACCTCTGTCCCGAAACTCCTGATGCAGATATACAGTGTGGCTTAGGTGTATTACTCAGTGCTACTGGTGACTATGATAAGGCAGTAGACTGCTTCAATACTGCCTTGGCTTCCAGACCTCAGGTGAGTGATGCACATCCAGCACTGCCAAACTCAGTCAGTATCTTCAAACAGATTTTAGTGTTCGCGTTACTCGTTACTCTAGTGTTCGCGTTACTCAGGTTACTCTTTTCAACTAAGAGCTAGTCTTGTAGATCTCATGTACTATAATCTCTTCTATCAGTAAGTGTACATTCCTCGGTAATAGACTTCATTCACGTAGTAGTATTTTCTCATCCATGATTACTTTTTCTTTCGAGTCCCTCATAATCATTTTATTTCTACATCAGCAATAGGACTCTTGAGGGCTAAAGCGAACTTGAACCCCTTTGAAAATGATAGTTTTATGTATCCTACTCATACTATCTTTGCACAGCCTTTGATGCTTACATCGTGTGATCTGTTCCACTTGACTAACCATCTGATACCTATGGGTTGCACCTCTAAAGTTAGAAAGTATAAGGTTACTACCAATTAAGAATATAGTTTCTGGCGGAAATGTTTTTAATGATATTGGTGCTAAGGTGACTAGCTCACTGATTGGCTATGGAGGTTGATCAATAAGAGTATCGGGTGGCGTGCCGCCCCTCGAACGTCCCTGCCAGGTCATTAAATAATCATGAAGTATGCAGAACAACAAACTATATTACAGCCATCTCTTGATAGCTTCAAAGTTTTTATTATTTGAAAAGCAATTTAATTCAACTAAAACTATATACGAGGAGGAGGAGCCAATAGGGGCGGAGCAATGATGCTTTATTGCTCCGCCCCCTCCTCTTTGCCAACCAATCAGAGAAATTTTTACGAAGAAGTCAATATCAGTAAAAACATATATTCTTGGAACACATTATCGATAGACAATACCTCATAAACCTTATGCGCTGTTAACTATATTTTTTATATTTTAGATGGAAGAAACAACCTTATCAGGCACACCTAAACCAATTAGTCACTCTTACCTCTACTTTATTTTTCTCATTCCCAGGACTCCCAACTGTGGAACAAACTTGGGGCAACTCTAGCCAACAGCAACAAACCTATGGAAGCCGTGGCAGCTTATAAGAAGGCTCTGAGTCTCAACCCAGGCTACATGCGATGTCGGTATAACCTTGGCATAGCCTTCATCAACCTTCAGTCTTACAGGTAAGGATTTCAAATGCATCTACAAGTAGCTACATATAACTTTACACTTCAGAGCTGGTACAAGGTTTTTTCTCTATAGCTAGACACCTTTTATGTGACGCCAGTGTTCCTACTCGTCAAAAATAGAAGCTACATATATGTAAATTATCTACATACCCATCAGAGAACGAAAAAATAAGAGAAATAAGAGACCAGTACATTCGAACGGATTATTTTTGGAGCATGCTCTTATTCATCATCAAAATCAGCTCCAGATGGCAAGGAGTTTGGAGGAAGACAATTCTGTTATATAGCTATTGTGATTCTTAAATTGTACTTCAATCAAAAGAGGAATTGAACACGACTCGCCCACTGTCGATCAAAATAATAGTTAGTAATAGGATTCATGATCTGTGAATTAAGTAAACTATTGGTCAAAGGATATTAGAACTTATGATTCAAGACTGAAACAAGACTCATAGAGTGCATACATTCGCCGCCGCTTATGAATGACCATTAGCTTTAACTGTTCACTGCCAAAATCTAATTAACTGATTCTTGGATAATGACCCTCGTCCGACCAAATTTCAGGCAATTTGGTTGAATACTTTTTGATTATGAATGACCTTGACCATTGACTGTATCGCTCCCAATATTTTACCAGATGGTTCCTGGACATTGACCATTCGTATTATGAACAATGAATTAATAATATATGAGAAGGTAATGATTGATCAATTTAACATATAGCTCCCTATAGAACTATCTAATATTTAAATTTTAACACATGCGTTTGAAAGAAAAGAACAAAGCTGTTGAACTATAATGGTGTCCCAGTGATGTTAATATTAAAGATAGCTAACGAAATAGCGGATAGAGGAGCTATAACAGCAGCCTCTGCCAATATTGAACCAATAAATGACCACATAGGGCAGTGTTCCTTAAACTTTTATTAGTTTCTTAAATATTAGCTTTTGGCACAACTGATAAAAATGTTAATAATCTCATTTCTGGTTGCTATGCATAACATCGATGAAACCATTCCTGAATGTGATATTCAGTGATAATGAATTTTAAATAAATTAAATTTTTCAAGTGTATTTTCTTTATAACTGCAAAGTGTAACTCTATACCATTTCTGCAGAGAGGCTGCAGATAGTCTGCTGTCTGTTCTTAACTTCCAGGCAGCCAACAGAGGCGTGAGTGAAGTCTCATCTGTGGTGTCAGACAATGTCTGGAGTACCTTCAGACTCTGCTTGCCACCTTTACAGAAGACGAACCTGCTAAAGACTTTGGATAAGAGGTGGGGACAGCCTACCTAGTACCATATAACCCTACCTAGTACCATATAACCCTACCTAGTACCATATAACCCTACCTAGTACCATATAACCCTACCTAGTACCATATAACCCTACCTAGTACCATATAACCCTACCTAGTACCATATAACCCTACCTAGTACCATATAACCCTACCTAGTACCATATAACCCTATCTAGTACCATATAACCCTATCTAGTACCATATAACCCTACCTAGTACCATATAACCCTACCTAGTACCATATAACCCTACCTAGTACCATATAACCCTACCTAGTACCATATAACCCTACCTAGTACCATATAACCCTACCTAGTACCATATAACCCTACCTAGTACCATATAACCCTACCTAGTACCATATAACCCTACCTAGTACCATATAACCCTACCTAGTACCATATAACCCTACCTAGTACCATATAACCCTACCTAGTACCATATAACCCTACCTAGTACCATATAACCCTACCTAGTACCATATAACCCTACCTAGTACCATATAACCCTACCTAGTACCATATAACCCTTTCAATATACATGTCATGAGAACAACTAGACTCTGAATTTTATTAATTAATGATTAAGGTTTTTTTGACTAAATTTATTTAGTCAAAAGTCGAATTTTTGTTTCAGGGACCTAGAGACTCTGAACAAAGAATTTGGCACCAGTGATAGTTAACTTATTTCTACCGTCAGTCATGCTAGTGAAGAAGGTAAGCATTCAGTCATGCTAGTGAAGAAGGTAAGCATTCAGTCATGCTATATTATAAGGATCCTCTTAGTGATTATATTATAAGGATCTTCTTGGTGACCATATTATTTATGTGTATTTTAGTGGGCGTGTGATAGATAAAGGTGTATGTTTAGTATACTCATTATATCTTTTGATTACCCTAGTGTACTGATATTTTAGCGTGGGTTGTCATTTTTAATGCGAGATTTGGGTCTAATGTTTGGGTCTACGTTTTTCATTTCGCTAATAATGAGAAGAGTGATGTTGTGGATCTTTTTGATGCATTCATGAATATGCGAGTTTGTTCGCATTGTGGTGGTGTGAATTAGATCATGGTATAGTTAGCTATATGTTTTGTTATGCAATATTTGGTTTGATGCGTAAGGACAGTGCTCTTATGTCGTTTGCACATGTTACTAGTTGTGTGGAGGAGTGGGGTGAAAACATTGGATGTGAATATATTGAAAAAAAGTAGGTGATAGTACCCCTCCCTGTACCAACCGTGTGTTGTATGTGATTCATTGTTTGTTACCTTTTGATGTAGTTTGTTATATATTTTATTGTGGTAGGTAAGTATAATGTCTGTGAATCTACGTGACAAAAAATGACTATGTACACTGCATTGTGTCAGAAAATCTAAACATGTTTAGTGCATAATGTTATGGTGAGCTTTGGAGCTTTTTTTTGTTGTTAGAGCCAGTTTGATTGTGTGCAGGGCTGTGTTAGTTGAGTGTTGTCTTTTGGAGCAGTTTTGATGTTTGGTATGTTTGATGTGATATGTTTTATTCTATAGTTTTAGCTATTGGTGATAGAAAAGGTATGCAATGTGTGCCGGTGTTAGTGTATTAGGGAGGTTTACCATTTTAAATAAATTTCCATGAGTGTTTGACGGTGTTTATGTTTTACCTTCACTGTATCACAACAGTTGTCCGGTACCCATCTAATCAGTCATGCATCTATAAATAAACTATCAACAAAAGTTGATTTAGTAGACACTGTATCTTCAAGATAAAAAAGAAGCTAGTTGCATTTCATTAGGTACTTTCTACCTAGGCACAAATTGAATAAATAAATATCATTGTACAAAAAAATCCTGCCTAAAATATCATTTTTAACCCTAGTCATTTCTTCTGAGTCCACCAAAAGTCAGCACCGTAAATAATATCATTCTTTATATTTTCAGATTGGATCACTAAGCTGATACTCACCCTAACCAAAGTAGCATCAAGAGAGTGGTCGCCATCTTGATGATTATTCACAAGAGTGATATGCGATTCACTCAAGTATTTGCTGGATGTTTTTTTGTGATTATTAACTTTTAGCCACTTGATGAAAATTTAAAGAATGAGCAGAATATTTCCCCACGCACAGAAAAGCTGTCATTTTCTTTAAACTAAGTATTTTAATATAAAATTATAGATAAAGATTAGTTAGTTGAAAATAGGGGTTTTAACTTTTTATTAATTAATATGAACTTGAGAAATCATTCGGTAGCTAGATGGCGTTGTTTATATTATTTCCAGATAAGACGTTCATAGAATGTCCATAAATAATTTCGTTAGTTGGTAGAATTTCAAATAATATATATTAACTTACTAATACAACTACAACTAAAACATGAGTATTTCATGCCAATATACAAACTTTCTTTGCTTAACGTTTTTGGAAATGAAACAAGATGGCGTCAATGACTGGTGAAAAACTTGACTATTTGTCACTAGATGGTTGCTTTTTATAATTAAATTTTTTTTTATGTGAACGGAGCATAGAATATTACATAATTAAATATTAAGTTGTTATTAATTTATAGTTACTGTGTTGGGAGTGAAATGAAGAACCTGTAGGCTAATGCTACAGACATTTTTAGAAATTTTTGGTAGATCCTTTTCCTTTCATTGGTTGATATCTAATGTCATGAGTTGATGTCACCTCTTCCTCTGTGCGTAGCTCTACCTTGACCATCTTATGACTAGTTAATGCATATAAAATTATATTTTCTATTAGTTTCTATGAATTGGTTTTTCATTTTATAATTTCATGACTTAGTTAATTTAACGAGTACATCTCTAAAAATTTTAACATCCGATTTAGTCCTCTTTAATACAGCATTAGTTTTTGCTTAAATTTTAGCCTACTGCCAAGAATTCACTAATTAAAAGGATATTCTTTATATAAAAATATGCGGCCAGTGGATGGATTCAAGGGGGCTTCACAGTCTATCATGTCGCTACAGTGCTGGACGCCATCCAAGACATGCAGCCCTGAATGATGTTATTAGGAGAACTTTGATTTCGGCTGGTATCCCTACAGTGCTTGAGCCTCTGGGGGTTGATAGGGGTGAGGGTATCCCTGTCTTCCCCTTTACAGATGGGAGGTGTCTTTGTTGAGATGCAACCAGTGTAGTCACTTACGCGGTGTCTCACTTGATCGACTGCTTTGTCACCTGGTAGCGCAGCCAAGGAGGGTCACTACCAGAGAAGCATATCTTTTGTTTTTGTCTAAATAAAGATGTTTTTTAATTATTTAAAGGAGGTGTGCTTCTTTTGGAAGGGGGCCTTTAAAAAAATATGAAAGCGAATACTCATGGTCACTTCTCAGATAAATGATAGTGAGTATGTAGCTACAGTAAAAATAGTTATATAAATTGCATTATCATTATATACTAAATTCTTTGGGTTGATACTATAGGAAACGTTGGTCTTTCATATTGTAGTTTGTACAGTAGTTAAGGTACATAATCATTTTGTTTTTATATTTGTTATATAGTAATTAGAAGGCTTAGAATGCATCCACAGCATATCCATCTATTTCAACATAGCATTTTTATCTAATCTACTTCATGACATTGAAATAAATTGTATTTACAATAAAATTTATTAATAAGTTCACACATCCTGTTATCACAGTCGCCTATTTTAAAGTTAAAAATAACATTAAATGGTCAATTGTAAATGTTATTATTCCGTCAATTTGATAAAAACTTTTTATACAACATTATTCTTGATAAATTTGTATTTAATAACCTACTGGAATAAATTCCTAGTTGCACATATCTGGAAAATGTCACAAAAAGAAAATGTTCATAGGACTGAAGAAGAGTTACGATTTGTTAAGAAGTTAACACTCGTTAATGAGCCTAAGAATATTAACGAGAATTACCTCTCGTTTGGAAGAAACACCTACAAACACCATGGTAACGAAGGCAGAAGAGAGGGACATGAAGAGGAGGTAACTCCTACTCCTCGTAGTTCTCCATCTCCTCGCATATCCACGGCAGCCAGGACATCACCGAGTTATCATCGCAAGGAGACTCCAGTTTGGAGGCAATGAAGCCAATGCTTGACAAAACACTCTGCAAAATAGAACAGACACTATGTACTAAATACTTTGCTAGAAGAGAATAATATAACTAAGTTTGCTTACAAACAATACTATTTTTTTCATCAGTTACCAATACATCATGTACGAAAAAATCTTAGAATTTCCAAGACAATAAGTAACTAAGCAGTGACTATTAAACAGCAATTTTGCTCTTGTGGTCATCTTTAATTTTAAAAAATTCAAAGCGGGAGTGTGATTAAAATGCTATAGTGAATGCTAATATCAAGTGAAAAATTAAAAAATGCTAATATCAAGTGAAATGACTTCATCTAATGTTAGAACTGACTTGACTCCAGGAGTGCTGAAGTAACTCTATGCATTTCTGCTGCAGCTCTTCTTTCTGCAGTAGCTGCTCCTGGAGACACTTCTCAATGAGGAGGAGAAGGCTGCTGCTCCATGCCTCCTCTTTAACCTTCATCCTCTCTGCCATGGAGAGGATGCGAGGAGAGAGGAGGGTGTTGGGGAGCGTCACAGGTCTCTCCAGGTTGCCACCATCCCTCCACAAAGAAGTGAAAGCAACCAGCACTCTGTCGGTGATGAGGGATGGCTTCAGGATGCAAAGGAAAGACAATATGTCGACTGAGAGGAACTGGAGTCCTTTGAAGACGGGAGGAGTGAGGTCCCCCCTCTCTTCACAACAGGAGTCTATTGCAGCACTCAGATTCACTAAGTGGGAGGCAGTCAGAGGCACCTCCTTGCCACGAAAGTTCTTCTCTCTGTAGCCACTGATGGACGGAACCGCACCTTCCTCCATATGCTGAAGGATAGATGACTTCACCTTCAATGTGCCCCCTACTCTGCCATAGCGTTCAATGGAGCACATTAGTGCCTTTAGTTCACTCATGAGGATGGAGGGGATGGGGGCAGTGATCGAGTGTTTGTCTCCACCAGCTCGCACGGAGAAGCCCTCAGTTTTGACTCCAAGGGGCACCACTCTCAGTTCTTCCTCTGTCTCTTCACACTCCGAAATGCTATCAAGATCAGAGACACTGATCTTTTTGAAGGACTTCTCGTCTGCCTTCTTCATGTCTATGCTGATGTGTAGGTCCAACTGAGACACTTCGCTGAAGTTCTGGAGAATGAAAAAGAATTATTTTAATCTACAGTACAGCTACTGCACAACTGTTGTCATTACATGATTATAAATGAAAATAAAAATGGTAAGATTGAAAGACTAGCATCACTCTTGGATGAAAGTGAGAAGTTCCCAGCACAAAAAGAGTCTAGAATTATTCACATAGATCTATATATCTGCCAGACTCATCACAATCTTTGAGTGAGATGTAGAACAAGAAGTTGATTCTTAAACACTTGTAACTAGTAACACATACTACTAACGCGCATACCTTCGCCGCCATTACATTGAAACATCTTTATTGAACTAAAAAAATTCAAGCCCCTATTATAATAAGTATGTAAAACATACTTCTCTCGGGATTTTCTGTTCATTTTGACCATTTCTTGAACTTGACCTTTGACCCGATTGCTCCCAAAATCTAATCAATGGTTGCTGGATAATGCGCCCCACCAAATTTCATGCAATTTTTCCCTAAAGAGTGAAGAGTTATGCGAATAACAATATTATCATTAATTTATGATAACAGATTACAAATAAATAAATTTTAGGATAGTATAACTAGTGTTGCGAGTTGGTAATAGCTACACTATGTTTCTCCTTGCATCTCACTAGTGAGATGTACTTACTTTGTTGCTGAGGTAGTTCCTGACTGACTTCACTGCTGTAGAGGTGAGTAGGTTGCTTGGCACCGCCTGGCTGATGTTAGCGTCAAGCCAAGTGGTGATGCGACTCATGCTAACCCTCTTAGTCACCGCACAGCTCACCACCACAGCCTGGAGAGTGAGGGAGAGGAGTTATTGTGTTAGTCAAATGGAGAATTAATAATATAAATAGTCAATAGATAAAACTTAACTAGCTATTCCTATTGATCTTCTCATAATGGATATGTTAATAAAAATTTTATAATGTAGCAACAAATAGCAACTCTTTTTTTGATATGAAATAGCAACATAGGAAGTACATGTTTCAATAGCTCTAGAACCACCTAGCGGTGAAAACCTGAAGCTCTGTGCGTTCGTTTGTGTTTACAATCTTTGTCACCAAATCTGTGCCAACGCCATCTAGCGGCAGAAATGAACTAAGCCATTACTACAAACACTAAATTTCTCAGCGCTTTCATTATATTAAGATGCATAATTTGTAGTGTGTCCTAATAAAGTATATCTTTTAGTTAATGTTATAAAATAAAGTAGGAGAAAGAGTGACAGTGTGGTTTAATTAAAGGGGTCAACCCGTTTTCACTTTCAGAAAACTTATTTTGTTCACGGATTGTTCAGAAATTTGCTGGATATATATATATTTTGAAAAAAAAAATTGTTTTTGTAACTTTTTAAATTTAGTCAATAGTTTTTAAGAAAATGGAGATTTCATTTTTCAATTCATTTAGTAGTTAAATTTGAAAATAATAGAAGTTTGAGATTTTATAGCTAGCTACTAGACAAAAACTAAAACAATATTACAATCCGTGTAACATTTCTAACAACATAGTAAGAGAAGATTTTTCATTTCTTTTGATAAGCGATGAGGGTTCTAGTGTTCGTACCCTCAAAAAATTTTTATTGACATAAAACCCTAAAAATCCTCTCACAGAAAGAAAAAAAATGCTATTCTTCACCAGATTTATTGGGTGTAACTTCTTCATGAGTTACCTGGTGTGGTGTGTGGTATATGGAGTGGTATAAGCAAGATACGCACACACGAATGCACAGATGTGACCCTGCAATATTAGATAACATACTTTATAGCTATACTATACAGCGGGTTAAACACTTTGGTCACAGCATCGCACACTGCACAAACAACCATGGACAATTCCTTAGTATTTACCCAACAAATTCTTATATACTATGTAACCTGCTGTACAGTATATTGAGTATGCAATGTAAAATTGCAGGGTCACATCTGTGCGTTCGTATTTGTTTATGTGCAGAACAGTTTAAAACTCAAACCAAGGCATTTAGTATATGTTTTAAGTTAAAATATCTTGAGGATAATCAAGGTAATGCTGAATCAGCCAGTTGAGTCAAATAAAACAAAGTTAAAGCATTCGATTCAAAAAGGAAAGAATAACATACCTTGTTTCTATGTAAAAATAATTATCCCAGGTCATAGAAGCGTCTTTCACAACAAAATTGTAATCATGTTGATATGAACCTGCGCAATACTCTAACTTGTAGTTATTATACCTTGAGAATAAGTTACCTGGTGTGGTGTGTCACAGGGCAGTAGCGTCTTCATCACCACCAGTCTACTCCCTCTGCTCAGAGCTCTGGCATTAGACTCCAGACTTTTAGACTTCACCGCCTCACGCAGACTGACTGTCAAACCGTGAATGAGACTACGAGCTGAGGACTCTACTTCTGCAGTAGACTTGAAGAGGTCTGCATCGAAAGACTTCTGCAGGCTTTCTTGCATCTGAACAGACAACAGCTCTTTAGTAAGTGGAGGTGGAAAGAAATGGTGAACTATGTGCACCTATACGGTAGCTGATTACAGAATAATAGAACGGATCTACAGTAGGAGTGCTACACAACAACAATAGCGAGCAGCTAACTTACACAAGGTCTATTGAGAAGCATTCAAATATTTCCACTACCTCACTATAGTTTAAAAAGTAACAGGCTAAATCATTATTTTTTTTACAGTAAAAATTGAGATTGGCAAAAATAAAGAAATATTTCACTTAACCATCACACTAAATGATGGATTGATTGTTTGGCATCTTTTTACTTTGATTGAATAAGTGTTTGTAATCATGAAATGCTATTAATTTATTAGGTAGCTAGGTACTACATTTTGTGGTTAGGAAGTAGTATCTACTCACGACTTTAGAGAACTTAGTGACTAGAGATGGAATGACACCATCCCTTAGAGCCCTGATGGCATTGGTAACGAATTGGTGGGTGAGGAACTGCACGCATTCACGCACGCACTCCCTCTGCGTGTGGAAGAAACTCTCCTCCAGCAGATTCTGTCGAACAGAGAACAATATTAGTACAGTGGAACAGGACATCAGCCATTTAGCTTTTTTCGTCACCAAAATCATCTTGAATAGCAGAGAGAGATTAGATAATTTCTAAACAATGAGAAATTTATATGAAGGTTTAGCTATTTATTTGAACTCTAAATTAGCATTGCAAAATTGGCACTGAAATGAGTTTTTTCAATGCCGTATGTAGGATACAGCAGCAGTTTATAATGCAAGGAATTCATGTGTAAATCGGACCCCAACCAAAAAAAATAAAGTAGAAATATAGCTACTTGAAGGATTTGAGGAGGAAGGCGCACTAAATATCAAAGAATATTATTCTAGCTAGCTACTGCAGGCTAAAATACGACAGAAATGTAGAAGAGTTCATTGAAGTGAGACAATAGAGTTAGAATTTACTCACCTGAATATCTTTAGATGTCTCTTCTTTAACTACGACAGTTTGTTCTTTTTTAGGTTTTATCTTGAGGGTAGAGAGGGGCGTTATTTTCTTATAGACAGTGACTGTGTTGTCGCTGAGTACTCTAGTCACCGGTATTCTCCTGGCTAGGGAAGCAGCGTGTTGGTTGTGGTCAGACAGAAGATGCTTCAGGTAAGCTATTTGGGGACACCATTCCTGCAGCAGCTACAATGGAGAGACTTTTGTTAGAGTCGTGAGCTACAATGGAGAGACTTTTGTTAGAGTCGTAAGCTACAATGGAGAGACTTTTGCTAGAGTCGTAAGCTACAATGGAGAGACTTTTGCTAGAGTCGTAAGCTACAATGGAGAGACTTTTGTTAGAGTCGTAAGATACAATGGAGAGACTTTTGTTAAGAGTCGTAAGATACAATGGAGAGACTTTTGTTAGAGTCGTAAGATACAATGGAGAGACTTTTGTTAGAGTCGTATGATACAATGGAAAGACTTTTGTTAGAGTCGTATGATACAATGGAAAGACTTTTGTTAAGAGTCGTAAGATACAATGGAGAGACTTTTGTTAGAGTCGTGAGCTACAATGGAGAGACTTTTGTTAGAGTCGTATGATACAATGGAGAGACTTTTGTTAGAGTCGTATGATACAATGGAAAGACTTTTGTTAGAGTCGTATGATACAATGGAAAGACTTTTGTTAGAGTCGTATGATACAATGGAAAGACTTTTGTTAAGAGTCGTAAGATACAATGGAGAGACTTTTGTTAGAGTCGTGAGCTACAATGGAGAGACTTTTGTTAGAGTCGTAAGATACAATGGAGAGACTTTTGTTAGAGTCGTATGATACAATGGAAAGACTTTTGTTAGAGTCGTATGATACAATGGAAAGACTTTTGTTAAGAGTCGTAAGATACAATGGAGAGACTTTTGTTAGAGTCGTGAGCTACAATGGAGAGACTTTTGTTAGAGTCGTGAGCTACAATGGAGAGACTTTTGTTAGGCAGCGCACACACCAAAAGAGAGATAGCAATATTGAACTGGGTAACACGGTAATGCTATCAAGTGTGCACACTGAAAGAGTCCGAAGAGAGAAAGAAAGATTGTCAAATATATAACTCGTTTCTCAGATGACTTCAGGCCAATCTTTCTTCAAGTTGAGAGTTTCGGTGTGCTGCTAGATTTCACCTAATAGCTATGCAGTGTTACAAGCTGACTACTCACTTTTGGTGTGCGCGGGTACTAACTATCTTGCAATCTTTCTTGCTATCTATCTTTTGGTGTGCATGCGACCTTCAAGTTAGAAAGAAGTCCTTATGAATTTTTAATAGCTTAACAACGAGTCATAGCTATCATCCTTTTGTGTCTAATTTTTTCAGGTAAATTATCAATACGTAATTACATCATTCTAAAATACAATGAACTATTTAGAAATAGTAGCTAAACACTCCATGCAAAATGCAACAAAAGGTCAATTTAATCCATATTTAGAGTCTTATAAAAGTTATAGTTAAGGTTAGATAATTTAACTGTAAAATCAGTGAAAGTTTAACCTGGTAATACATGACAGTGGCAGTGAAAGTTTAACCTGGTAATACATGACAGTGGCAGTGAAAGTTTAACCTGGTAATGCATGACAATGGCAGTGAAAGTTTAACCTGGTAATACATGACAATGGCAGTGAAAGTTTAACCTGGTAATACATGACAGTGGCAGTGAAAGTTTAACCTGGTAATGCATGACAATGGCAGTGAAAGTTTAACCTGGTAATACATGACAATGGCAGTGAAAGTTTAACCTGGTAATGCATGACAATGGCAGTGAAAGTTTAACCTGGTAATGCATGACAATGGCAGTGAAAGTTTAACCTGGTAATACATGACAATGGCAGTGAAAGTTTAACCTGGTAATGCATGACAATGGCAGTGAAAGTTTAACCTGATAATGCATGACAATGGCAGTGAAAGTTTAACCTGGTAATGCATGACAATGGCAGTGAAAGTTTAACCTGGTAATACATGACAGTGGCAGTGAAAGTTTAACCTGGTAATGCATGACAATGGCAGTGAAAGTTTAACCTGGTAATACATGACAGTGGCAGTGAAAGTTTAACCTGGTAATGCATGACAATGGCAGTGAAAGTTTAACCTGGTAATGCATGACAATGGCAGTGTAAGTTTAACCTGGTAATGCATGACAATGGCAGTGTAAGTTTAACCTGGTAATGCATGACAATGGCAGTGTAAGTTTAACCTGGTAATGCATGACAATGGCAGTGTAAGTTTAACCTGGTAATCAATGACAATGAGTGAAAGTTTAACCTGGTAATCAATGACAATGACAGTGAAAGTTTAACCTGGTAATCAATGACAATGGCAGTGTCCAGACCAATGGGTCTGTAGGTCTGGTCTATGAGGTCACAGCTGCTCAGTCCACTGTAGGAACCATCCACCAAATGGAGGGGTGTGTCCTGTAGCGTGAGAGGTGAGAAAGGGGTACCAGACTTCAAGGGGGTCTGCAGGGATCTCTGGGGAGTTGTAAACAGTTCAGGAGACATGGCTACAGTCATTTTATCCTTGGAAGGAGTCTTCAGACATACAGACTGAGCATCATCTGAAAGTAAGTTAGCTAGGTTGAATCACGTAGCATATAAAATAGAATTATTTATATTGAAAAATATTTAGGTCATCTAGTGTAGGTCATTCTGTGTAAAAATAAGAAATAAACCAAAATAGTAATATCTTATTTGGCGGAGAAAAGTCCCAGTGCCAATATTTATAGTAGCTAGTGACAATGGAGTGATTTTTAACTGTGACGTAAGCAAGGCAACAGATTTAAAACTAAAATTAGGGGCATATCAACTTGAATAACTAACTAGATTTAGGACTGTTTTTTATTATATTAATAACTATCTTAACAGTTTTTATAATTCTACGCTCTTCAGTTATAAAAATGATTAGAGTGTTGCTGTTATGACGTCACGTACACAAAATATCTCCACTGTCCTTACTATATTTCAATTCTATTTAATGTCATTAACCTAAATGGCAGCAAAAACACTTTTGAAACAGAAATTTGCGAGAGTAGCTAGTGAATCTTTTTGTAGTATATATTCGATATCACTATTCACTATGGAGCTAAGTCATAAACAAGAGAACTACGAAGCAGTCAATTTCACTTAAAGTAGCTATTAACAATAAAAATTTCAAGTTGGTGTCTACCATTGATAATTTATGAGATGCAAATGTTTGAAAAGTAAAAAGCAGTCAAATTGACTGCTTGGTAGTTTCTGTGTTAATACGATTAGTCTAGTCATGTGAAGCAAGCCATACAAACTGAGAAGTGCTAATGCGTATCTGTAGACATTGAAACAGTAGAGCTATTTAACAACTTACCAGAGACAGTTAGTTTGGTGTTAGTCCTGTAGACTGTAGATAGGATGTGAAGAGTGCCATGGTAGTCCTGAAAAACACAAACAGTGAGCTAATGTACGATGGAATCAGAGAAGTATGTTAAACATAGCTACTTATAGCTATTAGGGCTTGAACTTATTATAGCCAGTATTCCTTATAGATTTTTTTCTTTGTTCAATAAAGATGCTTCAATACAGATTGCTACTGGCTAATTTGTAAAGGAAATACACTATTGCATTGGTTTGATTCTAAATAGAGCATTAGGTAGCTACTTGCATTAAAATAGCCTTAGTTGCCTCATTAAATAGCTACAGAAAGGTAGAAAGCGATGCTGTCTAACATCTCACCTTTAGATTTATTTCCATCTGCAGTGGGTCAGTGTAAAAGAGGCCACTAGGAAACACAGGCAAGTCAAACAACCATCCAAGGATGAACCGAAGGAACAATCTCGCTTGTGGCTGCAACAGCGACAAATCAAAGTTACTGGCTGTTACTTTATCGGGTAAGGCTCTACATTCAGCAGTGGAGGCTCCTGTCTTGCAATGTAGTGACTTTTTAGACACTGATTTGGGTGTCTTGAGTCCAACCTTACTAGAGTTTGGAAGAATGTTTTCCGATGGATTGGAGTTCACTGAACCGGAATGATCTTGACTTCTGGTTTAGAGAAAAACTGATAATTACAAAAGAACAAATTTTAAGAGGATAATACACTTTTCGATAAATTTCTAGTTCACTTCCCCATTTCATTTGAAGACATGAACTAGGAACCGATCCAAATACCCAGTTCCTAGTTCATGTTCCTAATTGATTTAGGGACGTGGACTAGGGAGAGGGTATTTCTAAATTAATTTTTCCTATCTTGAATATATAGCTACCTTTCATCTGATTAAAATATGTTGCACTAAAAAAATTAATTCACAGGAAATCTAGTCGCTAGCTTGACTATATATATAAAATAAGACCAAAATGGAATATTAGAATTGAAATTTCAAATATTCATTTGAATTGGGACGTGAACAAGAAATGGGGTAATTGAATCGGGTAATAATTCGCGTCCCAAAATGAAATTTAGACACTTGTCTTTCAATTCTCTGGCAGCCACAATCCAGCCGTTTGAATGTTGACAGTTGAAACCAGAGTTGTTCTGAGGAGTCAATCTAGTCTCTTGTGTTCAAATTTATTTCATCTCATTATGGAGCTTTGATTGAATTTAGTTAGTCAGGTGTGAAATCAACTTCGACACAACTTGTTAGGGCATAAAGAATATTATTGAAAGGAATGCATTGAAAGGTTTTCAAGTGAAGTCACATACAAATGCCACCATTAAAATATATATTCAAACTTATAAGGTATCGATTGACTCTTCTGTTACAATTGTAATCCTAATGGACGCACCTTACTGTCATTACCCTTAAAAATATTATTAGAGTCATTCACAATAGGGGCATTCCATGACAAGTGGACCAAAAAATATTAAATTTAACACCACACCCCCTCAGATTTGCATGAAAGTTGGTGCAAAGGGTTCTTGTGCCAAAAAACTCTATTTTGAGAATCTCAGCTCTTTTAGGTCAAAAGTTATGACCTTGTGAACTTTTGAAAAAGGGTAAAATGCCTTGACATCACCATTTTTGAAAGGTCATAACTTTCTTATTATTAGTCCTAGAACAAAAAGTTTAGCATGTTTTTTCTTCAGAATGAGCTTGGCAATCTTTCTAGGTGTACAAAATTTTATTATTTTAATTTTTGGAACGAAAAGGGGCACTTGCCCTCTTTGACTTTGACCTTTATCCTCAATAGCCCCACCTGACAAAAAAATTTTATTAGAACAAAAAATGTAGATTGACTATTTTGCTATAGGTTGGAAAGTTAATATTTACTACCATTAATAGGGATTAGGGATATATTTGAGCTCAAACAGGTGAGTTAGACGAAAAAATATAAAATTTCAAGAAAAAAATCATAATTTTGAAAGGTTAAATTGAAGTAAAGTTTCACAAATTACGAATTTACTAAAATTAATAATTACCAATATTAAATTTACTACTATTATCTTTTCTTTACTAATAGGTATTATTATTTACTAATAGTTACTATTGTTCTTTAATATTTACTATTATTTATAAATAGTTATTCTTATTTATTAATAACTACTATTATTTATTAATAATCACTTTTATCTATTAATAATTACTAATATTTACCAATATTAAATTCACTAATGTTAAATATATACTATGTTATATAATAGTAAATATTAATAACTTAACATTAATGAATGTTAGTAAATATTAATTAATATTAGTAAATATTAGTTAATATTGGTAAATATTGATAAATTTAATATTGGTAATTATTAATTTTAGTAAATTCGTAATTTGTGAAACATTACTTCGATTTAACCTTTCAAAATTATGATTTATTCTTGAACTTTTATATTTTTTCGTCTAACTCACCTGTTTGAGCTCAAATATATCCCTAATCCCTATTAATAGTAGTAAATATTAACTTTCCAACCTATAGCAAAATAGTCAATCTACATTTTTTGTTCTAATAAAATTTTTTTGTCAGGTGGGGCTATTGAGGATAAAGGTCAAAGTCAACCTGAGAGGGTGTGGTGTTAACCCTCTGTCCACTTGTCCTGGAATGCCCCAATAGCTAATCAGAAAAATTTGTAGCTAGCCAATATGTTTGCGTATTAGCTATTCCCACTCAAAAGTGGTAATTGAAGTGCAGGTGGCTATCCCTTTCATATTTTATTGCCTACATAGTGAGCAAATTTTAAAGAAATTAGAGAAACGTTTGAAGAATTTATCATTGAGTGAACTTTACAATTATGAACAGTAAGTAGCTATAGATTAAGATCAGGTGAATCTAGTACATTTTTAACAGTTCATACAATTTCAATATTGTATATAAACGGAGATTGAAAGTGGAAGAAGATTGGTCATTAGATTTAAAAGAGTGAAAGGAAGAGTTAATGAGTAGCTTAACTAGCTCCAGTCAGGCACTCACCCGGAACATTGCACCATCTTGTGTATGTGTAGGAGTATACACACCACCGTCAGGAAGTGAGGAGTGTGAAGAGCTACTTCGTCAGCAGTTGAGAGGACCTGCACACAGGAGAGAACTGCTCCCACAAGGTGACCAGACAGAGCCCCCTTCTGCACCACAACCACCAGGTCAACACTCGGCAGCTTCTGAAGTCACAAACAACAGTTAACAATCAATGTTGGAAAAAAAACGGACTCACATTCATTAACAGAATTGTAGTTAGATACAAGTTCATGGATGTAGAAAAGCTATTCTGTGAATACAATCTGGAAAGGCATGCAGTGATCAGATTATTCCCTACAAGCACTCCTCACCTTACTTCTGCATGCTAGCTGAGCAGCTATGGCTGGTTGTGGTGCGGGTAATGCTGTGGTGTAAGAGCTGAACCACAGCAAACCGATGAATTTACCCACTGTACCACATTGCCGCAACCACACAGAGAGACCAGCGGTGGAACGAGAGCGAATGGAAGGGGCCTTGCAGTCCGACCCAATGCCTGGATAGATGAGATGTAGCCAGTTAGAATAACTTGGACAAATGAGTGATGTAGCCAGTTAGGATAACTTGGATAAACGAGTGATGTAGCCAGTTAGGATAACTTGGATAAACGAGTGATGTAGCCAGTTAGAATAACTTGGATAAACGAGTGATGTAGCCAGTTAGAATAACTTGGAAAAATGAGTGATGTAGCCAGTTAGAATAACTTGGAAAAATGAGTGATGTAGCCAGTTAGAATAACTTGGAAAAATGAGTGATGTAGCCAGTTAGAATAACTTGGAAAAATGAGTGATGTAGCCAGTTAGGATAACTTGGATAAAGATAAATAGCTACTGGTATAAGAAAACACCTCATTTTTCATTCAAAAGAAATGCTGATTCTCATTCCATTATTTCTAATTTAAAAGTGGGATTTGATCATCAGTTATCACACTGTCAAATGTTATCACTCAAGTACCAGAATAGAAAGAAAATAGACTATTCTACGCATACTCCATTTAGTAGGTATCTGTACTAGTAACTTTAACATAAACTATGAACTTTAAAGCAATCTCAACATACCCAGGAGTTCAGAGAATTTAGCAACGAGCACATCTTCCAAGTGAGTGCAGAAGGTGGGGTTGTAGGCCTCTAGCAAGAAACTCCTGAAGAAGGTCTGCACCCCAGGGAAAGAGGGACCAGTGGTGGGGCAGAGGGTCACTGTAGAGGGGACAGTCAGTCTCTGGTGAAGGCGCTCAAACTTCTCAGGGTGCTGTCTGCGCAGCTGAGACAGGATACTGTTTGTGACTGCAATGGAGTGGATCATATTTAGTACTTACAATTCTGATTACAATGCCAACTGCTTAAAATTAAGAGAATTAACGCATCAAGCACTTAGATTTAGCATTCAGAATACAAAAAAGCATATATTTTGCTATTGTAAGATATAATAGAGAGGTGTGGATGCAGAGTGCGTCTATCGGAGAATGTTCCAACATTAAAAAATAAGGAGGATTTACTGTAACGTCATTTTCTACATGAAAAAAATACCATATCAAAAATGTAATAGCTCCATTTCAAAAATAAAATTATAGTTAAAAAAAAACATAACATAACTAAAACATAACTAACTAACTAAAATCATTAATCAATAATTTCTTATTATTATATTTTTGTAATTCATTTAAAAATAATCTATATTTTTGACCTTAAAATGCTGAATTTATGGACACATTCAACTAGTACAGAGGCCTAAAACGTGCGTTAGAAAACGAGTATTTCGAGTTACCATATGTATATAGCTATTGTAATGCCCAACAAACGTGAGTTTCAATAAAATAAAGATTTTATTACCAAGGTAGCTGGTTACTAGTTGACACCACTAGCTTCAATAACAAGGTAGCTGGTTACTAGCTGACACCACTAGCTTCAATAATAAGGTAGCTGGTCACTAGTTGACACCACTAGCTTCAATAACAAGGTAGCTGGTCACTAGTTGACACCACTAGCTTCAATAACAAGGTAGCTGGTCACTAGCTGACACCACTAGCTTCAATAATAAGGTAGCTGGTCACTAGTTGACACCACTAGCTTCAATAACAAGGTAGCTGGTTACTAGCTTCAATAATAAGGTAGCTGGTTACTAGCTTCAATAATAAGGTAGCTGGTTAGTAGTTGACACCACTAGCTTCAAAAACAAGTTAGCTGGTTACTAGTTGAGTTTGACACCACTAGTGTTAATAACAAGGGAAGTGTTTCTAGACTAGAGTATGACTCACCATCTTCTTGACTGACTGAGTATGCAGAGTCACACATGTTCAACAACTGAGACACATACAGTCTAGCTAAGTGAGACACATTACATGGCTCTGGCCCCAACTCTAACAGAGACCTAATCTTGTCACCCAAGTGAGAGCCAACTGACCACCCGGGATTAGAGTGTTGTCTCTCCCATTCCCTCAGCAGCTGGAAGACATAAGAAGCACATTCAACACTATTATTTGATCACTGAAAAAATATTTGTTGTAAATATATTCTATCAACAACCACCAATTAACTTTTCCCTTACCTCATAAAACAAATCTCTCTGTTTCCTGAACTGGTGGAATGTTGTATCATCAGGGAAATTAGCTCTGTTGTCAGTGTCTGACTGGAAAGGCACGCTTTTCATAGGTGATTTAGGAGGTTGTTTGGGTGACTGTACATTTTGAAGTGAGCCCATGAGGGATGAAAGATAGGCATGGAAGTCAGGTGTGAATCGCTTCAGTCGCCTGTTGTCACATAGCAGTTTGATGAAAGACTTGTCAAAGAATTTCAAGATGTTGCGTATGGATGACAAAAAGTGTGAAGAGAAATAAACACAGTTATGTGTGGATGAAAAAAGGAGAGGAGCATTTTTAAACTCTTCACTGTCTTTTGGATGAACAGATCTGACTGTTAGTAGCTGAAATGTCATATTAAGCTCCATCATCAGACTAGGTATTGCATTAGTCAGCACCAAGGCAGAATAGATGCTGATCATCTCAACTAACGTGTCAGTGTGAGTCACTGCTGTACTACAACAATTCTCTTCTTCTTTTACCAACTGTTGGACAGACATATCACTGTAAGAAACTTTGGTAAGACTTTTCAATTCACATGGACTATTATTAGCGATGCCTTCTTTTTTGGGAAACTGTATTCCTTCATCTTTATGATTGCAGGAGCCAGATAACTGTAAGTTCTTTTTGAACTCCCTCAGAAGGTTTCTCTCATTGTCAAAAGATTTCAGAGGAGACTCTACTGCATTTTGAAACACCGAATCATTTGTCTCCTCCTTATTGAAGAGTACTGATCTCTCTTTACTTGCTGAATCGGTACAGAAGTTTATAGCAGTTGGCTTAATGCGTTTCTTCTTTTTATTATTTGATCTACTCTGACTATTTGATAACATTGGGGGAAAGGATTTCTCATCATTCAAGTTAACAGATAAAGAAGCATCTGATAAATTGTTTGGAGAATTAGTAAAACAATCACCCAGCGTTAACTTTTTCTTGTGCTTTTTAGTATAATTACCATTTGAATAATTATGATTGTTCTTTTTATTTTGACTTTGATATCTATTTTCATTAGTCTTAGGAGTGCTGTAGTAATTTTTATCCCCATCTTTGAAGCTGTCTTTTCTATTTTTATTGCCAGGAAGCTCCAAAGATTCCCTACGGTTATAGTTTGCTGGTTTGACGTCGTACACACGTCTCTCACTGTCCGGTAAGATGGGAGATTGTACTGGTGTTGAGGTGGCCATGTTATTGAAGGATAGATTGTTTGTATTAGGTGTGACTCTGTTGAAGAGTTTGTTTGACTCCAGCATTGATGAATTGTTTACATCCTCTTCTAGCAATCTGTCCAAGCAGTTGGAATTGTCACCACAAACAGTAGGTGATTTCTGAGAGTAGAAAATACTGTTATAATGGTTTAATTGTGAATTAACAGGAATTATATATATTTCTTGTAAATGAAAAAAAAAATCATAATTTTTTATGCACAGATTTTTTCAATTAAGACCCAACATTTATATATGTAAAAATTTACATTAGTTAAAAAATGACATCATATTAACCATAATAACTCATCAAAAAATAACATTTAAAAACCAGTAGCCATGACTCACAAGAGATCGTTTGAGAGGGAAGGTGGATGACTTTCCGTTGGGGGTAGTGAAGTTGAGTTTGATGTGACTTTTAGATCCCTTAGTAGAACCATTTGGAATAATTTGTTTACGTGGTGAGACATACCTAATGCACTCAAGGGGAAAGGCTGTAGATTGGGCAAGGGTTTGCACACTGTGACTTGATCCTGTAGATGTACTTAGGGAAACGCTGAGGAAAGTGGGTCAAGGAAATGAGAATATAGAAATTATAATTATTGTATGTCCAATTAATATAGAAAACACACTTTTTATTAGACATAACTTCCAATATATTAATTTGTATCCAACATAACAGCAAAGAGAAACAATTCTTTGGTGACATATCACTGAGAAACTAGCTAGCTATTCAAATTAGCTTGTAGTAATTCTAGTTATAGGCATAAATTGAAAAATTTTAATAGCAGCAAATCTAACAAAGTACTGACCTGTTTACTTGATGTCTAATGAAATTCAAAAAATTGACAACAAATTCCTTTTGGCTGTTTGGATGTTCTTGCAAGGCTTCATGGCACTAGGATTGAAATTCATATTCAAATATCTAATACCCACAAATCAATTAATTATTCATTTCTAGTTCCTCACAAAGTCTAATCCAGTGTAAGAGAAATTCATACTTACACATACACTAGCAAGATTCACTATTTTGAAATTATTACCAGATTAAATAACTACTAACTGATAATAAATGGATTAGAGACCAATATAGGCAGCTTAGTAAGTAAATTTTATAAAAGGAATTGAATTTTTTGATGTAGCAATTGGATTAAAAACTAAAAATTCATACCATATCAATAGGGTGATTTTGCATCCATTGTAGGATATTTTCTGCAGTTACAATTTTCTTCAATAGGAGATCCAACACCTCAGCCATATTAGAGGAATTCTCATTCAATGCAGATATACTTAAATTTTAGTAAAATTAGATAGCAACTAGCTATCAGTTAATTACTCAATATATATGAAAAATCATTAAGAATCTGTCAAATAGAACATATTAGTAAATATCAGTGGTGCTATAAGTAGTGTGGCTACTTACGTGGTTGATAGTTAAAAACAGTTTTGAGTTAATTGGTTGAATGAACAAGTGTTCAAAACAATATTGCAAGAATGAACAATTGCTCAAATTGTTTCAATTAATAAGCTCAATTGATCAAATTGTTTCAATTAATAAGAGTTAGTTAATCATGAAGTTTTTTTGCCTCGCTTCAAATAGCTTCCTCTAACCGTCCTAGTTTCTAGTTACTAATCAATAATATCTGTATTTCATTTTTTATTGTTATTTACTATTGTATTACCCTTTTTAAATCTTACTTCTTGTTTTCCAATATTTTGTTAACAGAAATTACTGCATTAATTTTGGGTAGCTACTACACTTTTTCATTTTTCTATCAGTCAACAACTCAAGTGTGCTCCGATGAGATGTCCTTAGGACTAGGTTGGGTTGATATGTTTTAGCAACTCGGGCTAAGGAAACAGTCAATCGCATGAGGGAGTGGTTGTTCCAGAGAAATTAGCATGACCTCGGTATTCAAACCACTTGCTTTTTAAATTTTCACTTTTCAGTAGTCCTGTCTGGTTGACTCTTCTACATTAAGAAAATGATCATTCAAAATTTGATTATTTGACCAATTGATAATTCAGTCAATTGTTGAAAGATGGTTAATCATGAAGTAGAATAATTTTGATTAGCAGCACCTAACCGTTCTTGTTTCTAATTCACTAGTATTTACGGCTTCTAATTCTAATTCACTAGTATCAAGTGATTTACGGCTACCGTTTAGAAGATTGGTGCAATAATTTTTAATTAACTATGGTTTTTATATATTTTTTTTCATTTTATTCATATAAGGCAGCTAGAAATATAAAATTGTCCAATTTAAAGCCTCCATCACTTCTAACACTTGGATTACCAATAGCTCAGGCAAAGCTAATCAAGTAAAGAATTGTCTAAATTTCCTTAATATGACAACATTATCACAGATCGATGTTTACTAACTTCAATATCTATCAAACTGTTCGATACTGTATACCAAAGTGAACGACTTTAAATACTCTAATGCATATCTGTAAACAGAAAATGTCCTCAATCTTCAATATGAAAAATTGTTGAAAGTAATGAGGTGTGAGAATTGGCAGTTGCATCTTGTCTAGTGCAATTTTTGTAACTCTAAGGTCTAAGCTGATTAGGTTTGAAGTCCTTTCCATTATAAAAGCTATATACAGTGAAAGAGTTTTACCAACTTTTTTACTTCATCTTAAAGGTACGTAAAAACGAAAAGCGGAGCGCAATTAATAGTTTTGTTTTATTGCAGCTCTGCTCGCAGTGTGAACAGCCAAGCGTCTCGGCATACGAATACCAAACAACATTAATGACTCTCCGCTCGCGCCGCTTGTAGTGTGTTTAAGCCCTAAGGGGACCGACCATGGAAAAATCTCAGAATTTTATAAAAAAATTTATTTCATAAATAGGTACCTAATAACCTTATAAATTAGAGAGCCCGGGCCATCCCCTGAGTACCAACCTGGTGGATCTTGATTTGGTGTCAGGGTTATTGCTATGTTGAACTTTACAACAGTGAGTCAGGTGGCGCCTGATGATATACCTCCACCTCCAATTGGATAATAGCGAGCATGGCTTGCCCGTGCTCGTTTGGATTTAGTCCAAACAAAGCAATAATTTTGAATGCTATTTTGAGGCCCTTCAAAAAAGCTACAAATTTTGGTATTCAAACATTAAAGGCTATTTTTTGGTTGAAGCTACAGCATTGCGGTTTTTGCATTCGATACTCCAGAACTTTATCTAGAATCGTAGTAGAGTTTTGTTCAAATTTCGAACTATTTTTTAAAATAAATAAAGTAATTTTTTTTTTTTTTGATATTTCAAAAATTATTTAGAAATTCTAACAAAATGCTACTACGAATCTAGGTAATCCCCTGGAGAATCTAATGCAAAAAACCGCAATGCTGTAGCTTCAACCAAAAATAGCTTTAGGCTCAAAGGACAATAGTTAAAAATACGTTCAAAATTTGAATAACTCGTTTTCCATGGGTCTGATCAAAATTTTAAAAAATAAATTTTTCAATTTTATATATGGGTACGAAGTTTCAGTAACGTAGCTTCATTAATAAAAAAGTTTTCAAAAACCATAGTCGGTCCCCATAAAATGTAGTCATTTTTGAAATATAGTCGTCAATCAATTTTTTTTCCAAAATGACGTCGAATCATTCAGATAAATTTTATTTACCACTTCATGCAGTATGGCCTTCTGTCTATGCTCTCCTCAACTCATCTATCTGTTTGAAGTTTGTTTATTTCTCATGCTTATCTTCTCACATTCTTTCCTTATTTTATTTATAAATTTCTCCATACTCTCTTCCATTTCTCTACCATCATTTATTCTGAACTTTCTAGATCTTTCTTCTGATCCTCTGACTTGGTTTTACCTCCTTGTTCCTCTATTTAATTTCCCAATTTTCATTTTATATTAATATTTATTATTCTCCTTTTTATTTTACTTTCTTGTCTTCCACCCGTGACCTGGAGTGAATATGTCAGTTAAAGCCAATTAATTGGTCTTCATTTCATTTCAAATGGTCTAAACTCAAACGCATCCCTCCACAATTTTTTTTTGTTTCCCCTTCACAAAAAGCAAAAGAAATCCCTCCAAAAAATAATCAGCACCCCAAGGAATAGGCCCACTACTGTCCTTTGGAATACTATATAGAGACTAATTTGTTCTTTCTAATAAATGATTTACTTCATTATGATAATTTGTATGGAAAACCTTTAAGGGAAAAATGGCAAAATTAAAGAAAAAAATTTTATTGTGTAAATAGTTGCTTTTTAACCTTCTAATAGTGTGTGCAAAATATCAGAGCTCTCGTGTTACTCTAACCCCCTGAGGAGAGGGAGAAAGGGGACCGGGGGGTAGGGAGTCAATATGTACTCTAAAAACCAACTCTCAGCCAATTATAATTCGTAATAATTAGTTATCTCGCTATATCTGGTATTTAACGTGCCACTAATCAGATGCACACTAAGGTATGCCCCTCAGTTACCCGCAAACCTTCACAGGAGTCGTATGCAGCATGTCAGACTATCAAACTTTGAATGGGATTTTCTATTAGTTCAGAGATCTAAAAATCTTGTAATTCAAAAGCCTAAGGCGTTTACAATTTTGAAGCTACGGCATTGCAGTTTTTGCATTCGATTCTCCCCGGAATTCTCTACAAACTTTGGAAGAGTTCTATTTAAGTTTCGCATTATTTTTCAAAATATTGAATTTTGAAATTTATATTTTTTTCTATTTTTTTTTTCACTAAAAATTTCAATAATTTGAAAACCAATACGAAAAATCAGAAAAATGCTTCCACAGTTTGAAGAGAATCGAATGCAAAAAACCATAATGTTATAGCTACAAAATAGTAGTATCCATTTATTAATTTACACACTGTTCGAAATTCGAATAACTCGTTTTCTATGGGTCGAATCGAAAAAATGTCAGGACACAAAAACATCTTAGAATTCATTTTATATTAATATGAGTACAAAGTTTCACAACCGTAGCTTCAATAATAAAAAACTTTACAAAATCTGGGAACGGTGCCCTTAAGCTAAAGCTGCATATAATAAGCTAAGCAGAAATTCTCATATATATTCAAACATTGTTGAAACAGTGTCCCTGTTTGGTTGAGTCAAATAATAAGTTTCATTTGGTTTTCTTTCCCCTTTTTGGCTGAAACAAAAACCAATTGTAATTAGTGATGTGTAGGAGTGATTTATTTGATGAAATCTTATTAATTTTGATTTTATGGGTGGGTGTAGATTCATGAAAGGTGCCGATTCAACCTGCTATGCTCTTACATACTATGCATAATGTGTCTGCTGTGTCTCGGAGATTATAATTTGAGAGAGTTACCCTCTGAGTCTCAGCAGCAGATTCAGAATCTCCCGCAGCTAAATTAATGATAGTATAGGAACTAATTTAAGATCTCCTGCAGAGATCTACAGTTTCTAAAATTGGACCCAGCCTCAGATTTGTCTGAGTCTTGGAAAAATGTTCCATATTCTTCAGACTGAGCTCTTACCGGGTCTATAGTAATTGTTAGTAACCAGTCAATTATTCCAAGTGTGACAGGAAAGTTGCAAGTTTACTGAGAAAATGGATCTAGGTCACCACATTTTAACATAGCTAGCTACTTTAAACTCAAGAAGAATTTTGACTTCCTAGTGAAGATTTACACTTGAATCTTTACAGGTCAGGTCAGAGTGAGGACAATGGTGGAAAGGCAATGGACAAGGTGAGTACAGAGTTGTGACAAGAGTAAAGGGGCGTGAGAAGCAACAACCCTGAGGACAAAAGCATGGTATCAAATATAAATCCTAATACAGTTTAAATGCTATTAATTGAGATACAATATAAATATATCAACCATTGTTTTATTATCACAAACTCACAGAGATGGTAGGTGAGCTGAAGCATAGGTTATTTGGATTACTTTTAGTACAGTTATATTACATGATATATATGAATTTTTAAAGTTAGTTATCTGAAAAGATCATTAGAACAGTTGATAGAAATAATAGTGAAGTTATAGCAACATTTAATTAAGGCTACACTGTACCTCTGCAGATTGCAAACCCTTTGTGTTGTTCCTGGGTGTTCGATCTAAATTCAATTTTGATGGAGTCAATCCAGACGACTTTGACATCGGATCCATTCCAAATGGCTGGATATAATCGGAATTTTTTTTGATGGCTGGCAAATTGCTTTTATCCATGAATCTGGGACACAGTCTAATTCCCCATCATTATTTTATGGATGGACATACCTCACACATAAACTAAGTAGTATTGGAGTTTGCTCATACTCACAGTATTAAAATGTTCTGTTTCCCACCACATGCTGGTCATATACTGCAACCATTGGATGTAGCAGTATTTGGTCCTCGGAAAAAAATATTGGAACCAAAGGCTTAGTGACTTCACCATATAGTATAAGGGCTAGACCAAGTCCCAAACGCACTTTTTACCTGTGTTCGACAGTGACTGGTCAAAAGCTGCTAAGCAATCATCAGATAGTCAAATCAGGCTTTCGTAAATCAGGCATGGTACCATTTAATCCTGATGCCATAGATTATTCAAAGATAATCACCAAAGAGCCTACAGACAATCCTTCAAATGACACTAAATTGTCCACGCACAATGAGAAGATTGGTATGTATAGAGTATTCCAGTGCATTTAGAGGGCATTACAGATAGATATCAAAACTCTCTGAGATTAGATATCAAAATGGTTATGATATCAAAGACGAAACTGAAAGAGGAGTAGCTACTTTACAAGGTGTATAAATGTATAAAGATACAAAAAACCTGGTCAGAGACTACAAGCCAAATGTAACTACTGAGCAAAATGATGTGAGGCAGATACAAAAAACGCAGGAGAATATCTTTCTGCTGGAGCAACCAGAAATATATCTTAATGATACAAGCAATCAAGCTTCAACAGAAGTTGTACCATCATTGAATTACCTTGGAAATAGAAATATCAATCAAATAAGTCTTCAACAGCATGGTGAGAGCACTCCTTCAAAGCGATGTACTGTTTGAGACAATATTCACAGATCACCCATTGCAAGCACGGGTTGAGTTCAACCTGCAATGAAAGTGATGTCCGTCAACAAGTGGAAGGATTCACGTTTTAAGAAGCACTCAGTGATTGGAAGTGATGTAATCATAACCAGAAAGGTAACAAAAACTAAGCTCAAAACAACTGTAGCAGTTTTAGGAAAAATTACCTGAGCTATTTGAAAGGAAAGCAAGAAGAAAGAGGAAGAAGAAAACAAGAGAGAGAGAAAATGCAATGCAAATAATCCTAAAAAAGTGAGAACACCAGATTCACTAGAGAGCGAGGAAGAGATGGTACTTGAGAGTGACAATAAAATTGGTGAAGCTGAGGGGGACGTTTGCAATGCATGTTATGAAAACGAGGATTGAAACGTCCCAGAGACATGGATTGGATGCTTCAATAAGAGATGTAAAAAAATGGCTCCACAAAGAGTGTTTAAGTGATGATGTAACCTCAATGAATGAACTGGAGCTTCAAAATTATAACTTCTACTGCGAAGCTTGCAAGAAATATCAGAAAAAATTTAAAGTAATCTACATTGTTGTGTATAGGGCTAGTGGCTGCCTTCCTTGAACACCAAACAAGGCAGTCAAGAAAAGAGAAATCGACTTACAAGGTAAATCAAAATTGATGAATTTTTATACAAATTTAGGATTGGTTCAGATGCACATAAAATCTTTAAATTGATATTATATATTCATAACTGTTTTCCTTCATCATATTACACAATTGCATTATTTTATAATCAAAATTATCATGTATTCTATCTACTTTAGCTAGAGATCAAATATGAAAATTAATGATACTGAAAATATAATAAACCTCTCTTTATTAATACTCCATAAAGAAGTGCATGGAAGAACTTCTTAAATTAGAGTCCTTGCATGACCTCAGCAATGTGGATCCTTCCTATCTGCCTCACACAAAAAAATGCTACAGATTTGCAGGATGACCAATTCCAGGGTCAAGCACTACTAGAGGAAGGGTTAGTTGTGTCTACAGGAGATGAAGATCTTCAATGGGAGCTTCTCGAGTTTCCAGACATAATAGCAGAACTAGTTCAAACTTGCAGTGAGCTATTGTCTAAGATTGAAGTGAGGTAAACTTAGAATAAATAAACTTAATTTATCAAATATCTAACATTAGTTTTGATTATAATCATGATCATTAAATGGTCAATTTACTAGGTACAAGAAATGCATTGATAAGCAAGCAATCACGTTGACTAATTACATGAACATCAACAAAATTATAATGATGATCGGCGGCGCAAGGCTACCATGCAACTGTAAGACCCAAAATGTATGCTGAGAAGCAAAACAACTATCGCTTGCCTGGCTTGAGCAGCTTCTACACATTTTATTCCTCAGTTTGTGACTTACCACAAGTGAGCATTCTATAACATCTTGTTTGCAATATTGAAGTTTTATGAATACTTATCTTTCACTGAATATAAAATTAATTGAATTATGATTATCCTAATCGGAGTAATTGAATATAATGAAAGTAAAAATTGAACAATTTATTATGTGTAACTTACAGGTGAAGGAAGCTCAAGATACTGATTCCTCCCTCAATTTTGATGTAACATGTAGTGATTTCCCCAATCTTCTGCATGGAGTAGTTTGGAGGATATTTCCCAACTGGACACCTTATTTGAAGAAATTGTTGAAGAACTGTATAAGAAGAGTGTGACTAAACTCTTGTGAAGTTCACAAGCTGCGGTGGGAATGATTATTTAATGAAATTCTCAAAAGCATTTATACAGAAGAAGCGATAAGAAAATTAATATAAGTCTCCCCAATTTCATTATCCATTAAAATTAATAGAAACAGTTAAGATTCTTTCTAATTTCCAGATCTACAAATATCTTTGCAGGGAAATATGCACTGCGATTGATGTGGCACTTGCCAAGGGTGGATGTGAGGCTGTAGTTGAGAGCTTCTAATCAATCGTAAGTTTTGATTCATAATTATGTATTGTTCAAGTCTCTGAAAATTGTAACGAAAACTATGTAAACTATTCAATAATGGACCTTTTTCACTGCCGACGATTGTACATCTCTTGACCAAGGCACAGACACTCATTTTATTTCTTATTGTTTTGATCAATACATATCTATCGACAAGTAGGTAATTGGTATGTATCATCCGACTAAGGATTTGAGTCCTATTTATATTGCTCATAACAAACTGAAAATTGATTAACTTTTCAGATGAAGTGTCGAAATACTGGAGCTGGCATTTCAAATAATACTCTGGAACAGAGAGATCATTGATTGGACGTACCCTGTTCCAATAAGATGTCTGCCGGACAATATCAGCAGTTGCTGAAATCTATCTGCATGGGAATGAGAATTCCCAATAGATGGATCAGACCACGAACAGCAAATGAGATATCACTTTTCAGAAACAAGTAAAGTCCTCCAGCGGATTAAGACTGCTCCTTACAACCTACAATTTATATTAGATGAAGAAGACAGGCATGTGTTGCAGTGTAGGGTGTCATTTTATACATTTTAGGTAGTTATAGTTCTTTGTTTAGTTAAAGTTTTTGTTTCTTTCTCTTGAATTTTTAATGGCTAGTGATTCTGTTTTATAGTTTTTAAGTATCAATCTTGGTTTAAGTTCCAAATTATCATACAGTTCTACATCTCTGTACAATAATTTAAAATAATTTTTTAAATTTTGAACAATTTTAGGATAAAGTAATATTGATGGATTTAGTTTGTCCTAAAATTATAATAAATTTTAGTAAAAAAATCATTTCATTTTAAATTATTGAATGAAAATGTGGAACTTTACAATAATTCAGAACTTACCATAGTGATTAATGTTCAAATATTCAAAAAATAAATTTATTTAAAGATAGCTTCATTTCTTGCGTATCATCTAGGCAACTAGGCCTATTCTAGGGTATGAAGTTAGACATTTCATACTCATTTGAAAAAGTCAAAACTGAGGTCAGGTGCAACCCTCCCCTTTTTCAAGCAAAATGTGATTCAAAGTCATTCGTTATTAAAACATGTCTGCCTTTGTAATGTAATGTAGGCATACTCACTACAACTGTTGCAATGTGATGTGTGTCAATAACTTTTTTTATATAGGCCTAGCTATTATTCTTAAAATTATAAGTAACCAGATCCTGTATGGGGCTTCCCGACAGGCCAACTCTAGTAATTGCTCCTTCCACCATGGCTCTCTTTATTTCCCACGGTTAGCAGATTTTCTCCCACTACTCAAATATGATATTTCACACGGCTCTTCAAATAACCTGTTGGTGAAATGGCGGCTCTTGTACAACAACTAATGCAATCTGGTCATAGAGTAACTGTCTCTGAAGATATGCAGAGTGACTCTAAATAATTGTCATAAACTCGCCATTAAAATGGCAAGTTCGGACATGTTTTTTTACCTGGCGTAATTGAAGGGGGTGGAGAACATGTTACAGAGAATGTCATTTAAAGCCAATTAATTGGCTTAGATTTCAAATGGTCAAAACCCAGATATGTCTAATAGGCTTTAAATTTTGAATTAATTCCTATGTTCCCATGTAAATGAACTCAATTTTGGTTTCAAATCTTCAAAAAATGAGCCAAATTGGCTAGTCTCAGAACTTTAGTGAAATTTTAGCTCAAAAATTGGCTTACAATTTTCCAGCCACCGAAACATGGGGTGGAGATAATTTTTCGGTATTTGAGTTACTACCCAATAATCTAATTGGCTAAACATTTTATTTAATTCCTACATTCTCTTGCAAATTTCGACTTGAAATCTTTAAAAATGATTCAAAATCCATGTTTAAAAGTATGGACAAAGTCACCAGTATATTGATGACTTAAGACGGGATAAATAAGTTGAAAAAACTATGTAAATAACTCCCAAAAAAGTCTCAAGGAGATACACATGCCAGTCTGTATTTGGTGGACACTGTACTAAAACCCAGACTTTTAAAAAGCTGAAAATATCCACCAACATAATTAGCCGATCCTTCAACATTTTCCTCATTTAGCCATTGAAAATTAATGGTAACATAGGAATAAATAAATGAAAATGCACAGACTTTGCTGGAATATTATTTTCAATGGGGAAAAATTCCATCAACAAGTCGGTGGAATTTACCATGAAATACAGACTGGTACACATGCATGGCCATCAGACATCATGAGGATGTATCAAAGTGTGAAATCTTCACTAAAATCAAATTTCTTCTTTAAAGTATCATAAATGTGGCAACCTGGATCCATTTTCTCATTAAACTGGTAACTTTCCTGTCGGCTGTCACACCTTGAAACATGGTCCAAAATTGGCTCTACTTAATTTGAGTAAAAATTTGGCTTGCAGTGGCAGCAGTTCCACTGGCATGTCACTCACTCTGGGAAAATTCGTCTTTTTGATGAATTAATTACTCAGTAGTCTGTTGGAGATAAGCAAACCTTAAAATACAGTGATAATATAAATTGATGAGAAATGTATAATCCAAAGCATCTAGCCTCTAAAATTCATCTGTTAGCCTGAGGGTGCCTGCACACCAAAAGATTTAAAGCAAGAAAGAAAGATTGAATTGGTTAACATGGATATGTACGGGAGTGCACACACTGGCAGCGAGCAAGAAAAAAAGACTGAAGAGTGAAAAATAGTTGAAGATAATTTCTCTGAAGCGAGTTGAAGATGATAGGGACGTAGAGTCGGTCAATCAATGTAATATCTCACTTTGTCAGACTGTCAGTGAGGCATCACTCTTTTGATAAACCATAGGTTAAATGAACAGTGGTTAGTACAAGTTAAAAAGTATAAGTTTATTATAAATGATTAATATAGGTGATCGCTCTGCGATGCACTGCAGACAACTGACTCTAGAGATTTACATATCCTTTTATATAATGATAAACAGGAAACAATTAGGTATACAACATGAGTCATAGCTAGAACCAGGAAATGTTATAATAAGACAATTCTGATGAGTAGTTAAAATACATTAGCTAAATACAACATATGCAGAATATAAAAAATAACTAAGTGTGACTAATACAACAATCTCCTTCTCACATAAATTATAGCTACATTTATCATTCCAATCAACTTAACTAGTTTGTTAAATCCATCAGCAGGTAGTGGCTTGGTAAACACATCAGCCAACATTTCCTCACTAGCACAATATTTAAGTTCAATTTCATTTCAGGACACTAAGTCTCGAACATAATGATACTTAATATCAATGTGTTTTGTACTAGGATGATTTTAAGTATTTTAAGCAAGACATATAGCAGACTGATCCTCAAACAAAACTACTGAAAAAATCTTACTAGATAACTTAAGATCTAACTATAACTTATTTAGAAACACCGCTTCTTGAGCAGCGCCAGAAAGAGACACATATTCACCTTCTGCTGTTGAAAGGGCTACACAAGTCTGTTTGACAGACCGCCATGAGATTATAGAATCATTTAACAAAAAACAGTAACCAGATGTACTTTTTCTATCATTTCTGTCACCAGCCTAGTCAGCATCAGAATAACCTACCAATTCTGACTCATAATTTCCATACATAATACCAAGATTCTGAGTACCCTTCGGATATCAGAAAATTCGTTCAACAGCTGTCCAGTGTTTACTATTTGGTTTGGAATAAAATTTAGAAACATTACTAAAAGCATATGTAATGTCAGGTCTAAAGTATAGTAATGAGCCTACTGAAGATTGGTACCTATTCGCATTAAACAATTCACATTCATCTGAAGTTTGTTCAAGATAGGAACTAACATCTGGTGTGGACACTGGCTTACAATTATTGATATCAAATTTATTCAATAGTGATTTGACAAAAGCAGATTGATTTAAGGCAATTTTACCATTAGTTTGTACAACATTTACTCCTAAGGAATAGGATAACTGTCCTAAATCTTTCATCTCAAATTTAGAACTCAAATCAGCTTTAATTTATGTCAAGTCGTCTTTGTGCTTACATGCTATAATTACATATACAGACACAATACATGGGATATCATTGATCATCTTAACATAGATACAGGGGTCACATGTAGAACAAACAAAGTCTAAAGTTTTAAGATAAGCATCAAAAGAATCATTCCAACATTTTGGTGACTGTTTAAGTCCGTACATTGATTTATTTAATTTACATACAAGGTGCTCCTTTCCGTTTTTAACATAGCCAGTAGGTTGTTGCATAAAAACATTCTCTTCGAGTTCTCCATACAAAAATGCAGAATTAACATCCATGTGGTGAACTATTAAATTATGTTTAGCTGCCAACGATAACAAAGTTCGCACAGATTTGTTAGAATTAGGTTAAATCAGTGGGTTAACAACGTTAAGACATAGAGTTTATTTAAAGAGTAAATATGTTTATACAATTAGAAGTCTATGGAGAGATGAGTGGAACCCATCTCTCACTGAGTAATGTTCAAGACAGACTAACTTCAGAACCAACAAGACAAGGTATTTAACCCTCGACGGAAGTGTGATCGACTTTAGACCTTATGTCCGTTTCTCATTAAAAGTAATACATAGTTATTGAAACAATAGGTAATTTAATATAGCTGAGCTAGTCTAACAGGAAGTTAACATTAAATATATAACGAGTGTGTAATACATTTAACTAAAATTTCAACACTCCTCCTCACACGACATTTTATATTTTTCATACCTATTAATTTAACAAATTTGGTAAATCTATCAATAGGCAACGATTTAGAGAATATGTCAGACGATCCATTAAAAAAAAAACAATGAACAACAATTTACATAGGAAATGAATTATTCTAAATTTAAAGACATAAATCTCATTTTAATCAATCCTAAAATTCAAAACATTAAAACTCAAATTGAAAAATTCTGAAATTCAAATTGAACAATCATAACTGCAAGAATTTTAAACATTTATTAATGGTTTAATTCTATTTCAAATAATTCCTTTCTTCCCCTCTTTTTATTTCTGAATGTCGATATAAAATAGAGTCTTCAGAAATCCAAAAAGAAAATATACTATGTATATAAAATATTTCAAACTTACATGTAACATAAAAAATCAAACCTATAACTGCAAGAATTTTAAACATTTATTAATGGTTTAATTCTATTTCAAATAATTCCTTTCTTCCCCTCTTTTTATTTCTGAATGTCGATATAAATTAGAGTCTTCAGAAATCCAAAAAAAAAATATACTATGTATATAAAATATTTCAAACTTACATATAACATAAAAAATAGTATGAATACACATCAAAACTGAACTTAACATATTGTGACATTCTTGCTTATTTTATTTCAATTTAATTTGTAAAAATTAACATTGCTTAATAATCATGCAATTAAAATTAACATCCTTCCGTTAAAAAATAGAATTTCTATTTTTTAATTATTTTATTGAATAAAATTTACTATTAAATTCTTTCTTCAGAAAAATTGAAAGATCGTTTAATATTTTACTGCAAATTAGTTATAAATATAACCATTTCATTTATGTATATTAATTTAAAAATATTTCATTCCTGCAAATTCCTAATTTATTTTGACTTTAAAATTTTCTAATCATCAAAATCTAATTAGTATTTCAAAATGAAAAAATATTTATTTCTAAATATTCACTTCTAAATATTCACAAATATTCACAGTATGAATATCAATTCATCTGTATTCAATTCATATGCTCACCTAATAGACCGCGTACTTCTATTAAGTAAACATGCTGAGTCATCAATTAAAATAATAATTAAATGCTGTGTCGGTAGTTTTTGTTACGATTCAAAGATTAATCTGCTGATCATTAAAAAGCAATAAAAATTCTATCTAACTACTATCCAAAAGCCTAATTTCAATTAATTTGAGAATTCACTTCACAAATGCTGAAGCAAGTTGTACACCGGTGCAAGAACCGTAGAGGCGAAAGTTAACTAAACCTACCACTAGACTAACATCAGGTTCTTTATTTACTGTGAATAGAACTACAATATGGCGTAAGTTAAATGTCAGTTAAACTAAGTCATTATAGCAACTTAACACTACCACTTTCTTGTGTAGCTATTTACAAACAAACAAGTCTTTACTTATTTTACTTCTTGTAGTTGTAGTTCCCATAGCCACCACAAGTATGTGGAGTTGCTCCAGCTTTGCTGGGGCGTTTGTCCGGTTTGTTGTCCATAGCCACTCCAAGTACCGGCAGCTTGTCCAGTGGTTGCGGCATTCCAACCGCCCGGTGCCTGTTGTCCCCAGTTGCCGTAAGAGATTTGGGTTAGCGGTGTCTGTTGCTGCTGTGCATAGTAATTCTGCTGCTGTCCATAGTACCCCCCACTGTTTCAAGTGCCGTATCCTCCTCCTTGCTGGGTGTATCCAGATTGGGGTAGCTCTGGGATGAGTAGTTGTTAGTTTGAGAAGAATACTCAACTTTTCAGCTTCACTCCGGAGTGTGTCAGCTACGGTAATCCAGTTAGGGATGTCTGTCTGAGCTTCAAGTGCAGTGACAAGCACTTCAAACGGCCCTGGCAGTGATGACAGAAGACAAATCACTTTATCCTCTTCACTGATCACTTGATTTAACAAGGCAAGCTCTTGAAAAACTTCAGTTAGTTCCTTCAAATGAAAGTCGAGTAGATCAGGACACTTCAATTTTAGATTGTAGAGCTTTTTCTTCAAACGAAATTTGTTAGCCCACGTGTTTTTCTGAAATGTTTCTTGAAACAACCAAACCAGTTAAACTTGATTTACTGTTTAACTGAATTGATGTTTTAACATTATTCTAATTCATAAGAATAACTGAATATAATTATTAATATTCAATTGAAACAAAAACAGAATTCTTAGTTCGCAAGAGCCTTTTGTTGAAAGTATTTACTATCATTCAATACTTTAACAAACATAAACAACCAAAGCAGTTAAATTGATTTACTGTTTAACTGAATTGATGTTTTAACATTATTCTAATTCATAAGAATAAGTGCACTGAATATAAGTATTTACTATCATTCAATACTTTAACAAACATAAACAACCAAAGCAGTTAACTTGATTTACTGTTTAACTGAATTGATGTTTTAACATTATTCTAATTCATAAGAATAACTGCACTGAATATAAGTATTTACTATCATTCAATACTTTAACAAACATAAACAACCAAAGCAGTTAACTTGATTTACTGTTTAACTGAATTGATGTTTTAACATTATTCTAATTCATAAGAATAACTGCACTGAATATAAGTATTTACTATCATTCAATACTTTAACAAAAATAAACAACCAAAGCAGTTAACTTGATTTACTGTTTAACTGAATTGATGTTTTAACATTATTCTAATTCATAAGAATAACTGCACTGAATATAAGTATTTACTATCATTCAATACTTTAACAAACATAAACAACCAAAGCAGTTAACTTGATTTACTGTTTAACTGAATTGATGTTTTAACATTATTCTAATTCATAAGAATAACTCCACTGAATATAAGTATTTACTATCATTCAATACTTTAACAAAAATAAACAACCAAAGCAGTTAACTTGATTTACTGTTTAACTGAATTGATGTTTTAACATTATTCTAATTCATAAGAATAACTGCACTGAATATAAGTATTTACTATCATTCAATACTTTAACAAACATAAACGACCAAAGCAGTTAACTTGATTTACTGTTTAACTGAATTGATGTTTTAACATTATTCTAATTCATAAGAATAACTGCACTGAATATAAGTATTTACTATCATTCAATACTTTAACAAAAATAAACAACCAAAGCAGTTAACTTGATTTACTGTTTAACTGAATTGATGTTTTAACATTATTCTAATTCATAAGAATAACTGCACTGAATATAAGTATTTACTATCATTCAATACTTTAACAAAAATAAACAACCAAAGCAGTTAACTTGATTTACTGTTTAACTGAATTGATGTTTTAACATTATTCTAATTCATAAGAATAACTGCACTGAATATAATTATTAATATTTAATTGGAACAGTAACACAGCCTTAGTTCGCAAGAACCTTTTGTTGAAAGACTGTTTACCAAAGGATAAGGTCACAGATTTAAAGGTAATTTGTGACCTCTCTTGACACCTCTTCCGCAAAAATACTAAATCATTATATTATAACACAAGTGCATTTTTCGCTAGAGCAATCATTATAATTGACCTCATTAGCGCGTGAGCACGATTTGCTTACGCAAGCGTTTTAAGTGATATGTTTCATATAGGTTAACACTTTTTTTTCACAGCACTTCGTTTTTATTACTATTATAAACTTCTAATTTGTTTAAACATAATTTGATTTCTAAACTCTTATCGTTCACTGGGCCCATAACCTGTTAGAATTAGGTTAAATCAGTGGGTTAACAACGTTAAGACATAGAGTTTATTTAAAGAGTAAATATGTTTATACAATTAGAAGTCTATGGAGAGATGAGTGGAACCCATCTCTCACTGAGTAATGTTCAAGACAGACTAACTTCAGAACCAACAAGACAAGGTATTTAACCCTCGACGGAAGTGTGATCGACTTTAGACCTTATGTCCGTTTCTCATTAAAAGTAATACATAGTTATTGAAACAATAGGTAATTTAATATAGCTGAGCTAGTCTAACAGGAAGTTAACATTAAATATATAACGAGTGTGTAATACATTTAACTAAAATTTCAACAAGATTCTAATCTAACTACAGGTGCAAAAGTTTCATCATAATCTATTCCAAATCTCTGTGAGAACCCTTGTGCTACTGATCTAGCCTTATAAGAACTTATTTTTCCATCGTGTCCCAATTTACATTTAAACATCCATCTAGAGTTAATAACATTCATTTTCGAGTTAGGCTCGACTAGTTCAAAAACTTTATGCTTATCAAAAGCATCTAATTCACGCTCCATGGCTAGCTGCCATTCAGAAGATTCAAGACTACACCTAGCTTCCTTTACAGTATTGGGTTCAGTCATCATTTTACTAACGAAACCTCCTTCTTCAGAAAAATCTCATTCACCATACCAGTCAGGTGCCCGACGCACTCGTGTAGACTGTCTGAGCACAGGTTGCACCTCTGGTTGTTCATCAGCTGGTTGAACCACCTGTAATTCAACAGGTGGTCGAATTATGGGAAGTTCATCAGCAAGGTTGTCTTCATCTGAATCTCCTGAAGGCGCCACCAATGAAGTGGATGGTAATTTTGTATCAACAAGCCTCTTAGGTGTCTTTGATTCATCAAAGATCACATCTCTGGAATAGAAAATTCTTATAGTTTCAATATCATACAGCCTATATCCCTCAGTAACTGATCCATATCCTAGTAAGCAGCAAACTTTTGCTTTGGGATGTATCTTCTTTCTCTCATCATGTGGGATATGTACATAAGAAGTACATCTGAATACTCGGAGATCTTTTACATTGGGTTTCCTATCGTTTAGTGCTTCATAAGGAGTTTTACCTAAGAAAGAGTTTATACATCTGTTTCTAATATAAGTGGCAGTAGCCAGAGCTTCAGCCCAAAACTCCTTCTCAAGATCTGAATCTGAGATCATACATCTTACTACTTCAATTATAGTTCAATTAAATCTTTCTGCTACTCCATTTTGCTGTGGAATTTTCGGAATAGATTTTTCATGAGTCTTTCTGCTACTCCATTTTGCTGTGGAGTTTTCGGAATAGATTTTTCATGAGTGATACTTTCAATGATTCAAACTTATTTGAGGTATATTCTCCTCCATTATCTGACTGCAAGGTTTTAATTTTCCTTTCATAAATATTTTCAACCATAGCTTTCCATTCCAAAAACTTCTGAAACACATCACTCTTATGTGCAATAACATATATCCAGGAGTATCGAGTAGCATGATCAATAAAGGTCAGAAAATATGAATTATTACCCCTGGAAGTGGGAGTAATTTTCCCACAGACATCTGTGTGGATTAAATCAAGAGGTTTACAATTTTTCTTAATGCTTGTAGAAAAAGGTATTTTATGCATTTTCCCATTACAGCAGTGTTCACACACGCCTTCTATAGCTTTTAATTTACTATCCAGACCATTTACTGATTTAGTTCGGATCATTTTAGTCAAGTTATCTTTACCTATATGACCGAGCCTTCTGTGCCATAGAATGTTGACTTTATTTTGATCAATAGTTACTGCAGCTTTATGAACTAAAGTATTAAGATAATAGAGTTGACCAACACAGTTAGCCTCAGCCATTAACTCTTTATTTTCGTTCAAAATTTTACATTTATCATCTTCAAAAATAATAGATTTATTATTACTTGTCATTTTTGACACTGATAGTAGATTAAAAGCTAGATTTGGCACATATAGTACATCATTTATTTTACATGTTCTACTTCCACCACCTGGTATATTCACAATAACAGAAACATTTCCTAGTGAAATAGCTTGTAAGACATCTCCATTTCCTACTTTAACATTGATAGGTTTGCTAATATTTGCAAAATCTTTACATAAATTTTTATCACCACTCATGTGTGATGAAGAGCCTGAATCTATTATCCAAATATTACTGTCGGCATATTTGTTACAAAGAGCGATATCATTAGCATACATTGTGTGATTTAGTTCTATATGACTTACATTTACAACATTTGGCTGGTTTTGAGTTCTGTTGGTTTGAGAAGATCGTTTGAATTTAAAGCAGTCTTTCTTCAGGTGTCCCATCTTTTTGCAAAAATGACAAATGATGGACTGTTTATTTACTCCAGCATAATTCTGAGTATTGGATAATGCCAATGCATTATTTGATTTAATACTCAACTTTTCAGCTTCTCTCCGGAGTGTGTCAGCTACGGTAATCCAGTTAGGGATGTCTGTCTGAGCTTCAAGTGCGGTGACAAGCACTTCAAACGGCTCTGGTAGAGAAGAAAGGAGACAAATAAATTTATCCTCTTCACTGATCACTTGATTTAACAAGGCAAGCTCTTGAAAAACTTCAGTTAGTTCTTTCAAATGAAAGTCGAGTAGTTCAGGAGACTTCAATTTTAAATTGTAGAGCTTTTTCTTCAGTCGAAATTTGTTCGCCCACGTGTTTTTTTGAAACGTTTCTTGAAGGGTGGTCCAGACAGCGTGTGGATCCGTGGGTTGTCCAACTGAGTACAATTGATCCGGTGAAATAGATAGTACTATATCTGCCAGAGCCTTATTATAATTATTAGCATAGGCATTCTTCACATCCGTTGAAGCTGAATCAATTGGAACTGGTTTAGATCCATCAGCAAAATCCATCAGTTTCTCTCGTAAGAGATACATCTTCATTTGTATCCTCCAGGTGGGGTAATTATTTCCGTCTAGGGGAACAATCCCCTGTAACTTATTTGAAGACATGTTTTCAAAGTATTTATTATCTTTCAATACTTAACAAACATAAACAAACAAAGCAGTTAAATTGATTTACTGTTTAACTGAATTGATGTTTTAAAATTATTCTAATTCATAAGAATAATTTCACTGAATATAATTATTAATATTCAATTGGAACAGCAACACAAGTCTTAGGTTGCAAGAACCTTTTTGTTGAAAGTATTTATTATCATTCAATACTTAACAAACATAAACAAACAAAGCAGTTAAATTGATTTACTGTTTAACTGAATTGATGTTTTAAAATTATTCTAATTCATAAGAATAATTTCACTGAATATAATTATTAATATTCAATTGGAACAGCAACACAAGTCTTAGGTTGCAAGAACCTTTTTGTTGAAAGTATTTATTATCATTCAATACTTAACAAACATAAACAAACAAATCAGTTAAATTGATTTACTGTTTAACTGAATTGATGTTTTAAAATTATTCTAATTCATAAGAATAACTTCACTGAATATAATTATTAATATTTAATTGGAACAGCAACACAAGTCTTAGTTCGCAAGAACCTTTTGTTGAAAGACTGTTTACCAAAGGATAAGGTCACAGATTTAAAGGTAATTTGTGGCCTCTCTTGACACCTCTTCCGCTCAAATACTAAATAATTATATTATAAAACAAATACATTTTTCGCTAGAGCAATCATTTTAATTGACCTCATTAGCGCGTTAACACGATATGATTACACAAGCGTTCGAGCGTATAAGTTTCATATCTTTTAACACTTTTTTTACTGCACTTCGTTTTTATATTTATTACTGTTATAAACTTCTAATTTGTTTTAAACATAATTTGATTTATAAACTCTTATCGTTCACTGGGCCCATAACCTGTTAGAATTAGGTTAAATAACAGTGGGTTAACAACGTTAAGACATAGAGTTTATTTAAAGAGTAAATATGTTATACAATTAGAAGTCTATATAGAGAGATGAGTGAATCATATCTCTCTCTCTGAGTAATGTTAAAGACAGACTACTTTCTGGTTCTACAAACAGGGGTATTTAACACTCGACGGAAGTGTGATAGACTTTAGACCTTACGTCCGTTCCTCATTAAAAGTAATACATGGTTATTTAAACAATAGGTAATTTAATATAGCTGAGCTAGTCTAACAGGAAATTAATATTAAACATATAACGAGTGTGTAATACATTTAACTAAAATTTCAACAGCTTTAACCTCTTGCAATTATATACACAAGTCGGCTAAGCATACATCTAACTACTGATATATTTGTAGCAGATTTTTGTAAATCATTCTTGCTTTCATGAAGAATAAAATACAACTTGAGTTGAAATGCTATGTTGATCCAATATAAAATAAATCCTGTTATAGCAAGCCAATCAAAAATAATCACTTAAGAAAATTCACTGTACCTATATTCTTCACAATGCTATTATTAATCTTTACACTTTAATAAATAACCATTTAAGTTTTTCTCTACTTAACAGGTTATCTCACTTTGTAAAAAAACGTTTCTCTGGGCCCATAATCATTGATAAACCATAGGTTAAATGAACAGTGGTTTTTACAAGTTAAAAAATATAAATTTATTATAAGTGATTAATACAGGTGATCGCTCTGCGATGCACTGAAGACAACTGACAACTAAAGAGATTTACATATCCTTTTATATAATGATAAACAGGAAACAATTAGGTATACAACATGAGTCATAACTAGAACCAGGAAATATTATCATAAGACAATTCTGCTGAGTAGGTAAAATACATTAGCTAAATGCAAAATATAAACAAATAACAAAGTGTGACTATATTAATACAACAAGCTGGAGAGACATTATTGGAGAGTTTAAGAGCCATACTATTTTACTTGGACCAACATGTCAGTGGATTTTTTCCCCTTTGAAAAATGAAAATGATATTCTGGCAATGTTGGTGGGTTTTTAGCTATTTATTCCTTTGATACCATTAATTTTTGGTGGATAAATTGGGAAAATGTTGGTGGATCAGCAAAATTACTGGAAATTTATGGTGGATTTTTCAGTTTTTTGAAAAAGTCAGTGAGATTTGGTGCACCAAATACAGACTGGTATCTATAGCCTAGCTACCAGACTGCAGGAACTGGTAAACTGTTCTCCAAGAAACACTCTATTATGCCAAGCAATAAAGCATGTCCAAACTCGCCATTTTAATGGCGAGTTTGTGACAGTTATTTTGAGCCCTTCAATTGCAAATGCCAAATGGCGAGTTTTATCTATTTTTCTCCTATGCTACAATGTTATTTTGGAGAGAATTAATGAAAATTTGTTGAATTTTGGAGAGAGCTGGAGAGACAAATGGCAAGTTTATGAGACATACTATTTTACTTGGCTATTATGGCCTCTGTTCTCAGTAAAATACATGTAAATATAGGATGAAATTAAGGATTGTTCTCACAGAAAATGTTAAAAATGTCCCATGTTCTGCAGACTGGCCCAGCTACAGTGAGCTACTAAACAATAATAAACTGAATCAGTGAATCTTTTTTCAACAAACACAAACTGACACCATTTCGCTAGTACCTACCTTTGGCTACCTACTACGCATAACAGTACAGTAACGCATTCAAAATAATGGACTCTTTTAACAGAATTTGTGATGCGAAGCCTCTGATTGGCTGATTTGGCTCCAATCGAAATGACGTCACTGCCAGACTGGAAAACATAAATTCCAACAGAGTTACTCCTAACTTCATGCATTCCCATCAGTGATGTTTATCATCACAACAAGCCCAATTGTAAAGCTTAAATGACTTATTTTACAATAGTTTTCACTGCGGAGTTGTAACTTATAAAATAATTCACTGATTTTGGCATTTTTTAGGGTTAAAATGAGTAATTTTTGTTCATTCTAAATTCCCAACAGAGTTACTAGTCAATCTGAAATGAGTTATTATTCCACTCTGGCGTCACTGTAAACGCCACTCTATGGTAATATAATAGGATCTATGCTTCTTCTATTCACTGTTCTGTGGTCCAGAGTGTGAAGTCTCCACTGACCTGTCTGACCACTGCTGACAGCTCCACTCCAGTTTGGAGTTTGCCTTCCAGGCCCTTCCTCTGAAACATGCCATGGATATTCCCCAATAAACTCACCTTAAAACTAAATTTTTCACTGAACTTACTGTCATATATCACTTTAACAAATTAACACTTAACATTCACTTTAAGTTACATCACTATTCACTAATAGCTTCTATAACACTTACGACCGTTACCGTACGGATCATCTAGTCAAAGACTCTAATCACAGCACAGCATTTAGCTAACAACGATTCATGTTCCCCAACTTTATCTGCAAGATTCGAAGTTATTTCACGAAAAAAAAATTAAATTGATTAATGACTAGGTACATTGCAAGAATGATTACATTTTAAAAGCAGAGAGCCCTCATAACCTCATTCAATGACGGCGGCACAGTACATTTGTACTGGAGACGGCGGTTAAAATTCATAATATTTCATTTTATTAAGCACTTAATAGGCAATATATTATAAAGTGTTTACCAGAGATAACTGTCAGAGATAGAGCTTTCATTTACTACATGCAGCCTCGCTTTTATTATACCCCGATTTTAGAACAGCCCCGGGTAATAGTTGCGAAACTTTTCTTGATTTTATTACCGTTCGTACATAGTATATACAAACACAATATAAGATAGACGCTCAAGTTCATGTAATAAAATACAGAGCATGTTTGCGCTGACGTCAGAACTTTGACGCATATTCTAGCCAATCAGCGTTAATTAATGTATACCCACAACTTATAGTTTCGTCAAAGACAATATGTTAGCTACATAGGTTAATAACTTAATACTGGCTTGATATACCTAGTTATGACTATTCTTATTTAAAGGTTTCCTCCAAGCAAATATTTATAGTCTTATTCAACGAGGCTAATGTTTCTTATCATTTTACTGCAAACCACATCAAATTTGGTAGCATATTTTAAATTTCATATGCTTTTAAAGATTTTTATTACCAAAACTCTACAAAACCTATTTTACTTCCGATCTACTAATTTAAGAAATTTTCAGCCTGAAGAAAAAGAATGTACACCATTTGTTTTGATTGTCAACTAGGTATTAGGTTTAATAAATACATTTAATATTCGTGTAAAGGTATAAAATTGAATGAACTTATAATAGAAACGTTTATATACTTAAGGAAATAAATAATATCTAAAATAAAGGCCAAAATCGCATGGTTTGTTTATAAAATTCAAATTTGAAATCAAAACAAAGAGTGTACAATCTTCTTTCTCAGCGTCAGAATAGTGATTCGCTCAATTGTTGCTTCCAGAGTATTAAAAAAACTTTACAAATTATAAAATATATACTGAACCGAATTGTAAGCGGTTTGCAGAATAATGATCTTAGACCTTAGTTCTAGAATATTATGTTATAAACTCATTTTTTTCCCGGAGCCTGGAGAGGATTTTTAAAAGGGGGTAGATTATATTTAGAATATTAAATTTAATTAATTAATCATAAAGTAGTCTAATCCCTAACCAATAGAGAATATTTATATTTCTAAAGACTTCACACTTTAAGACTAGAGATTATCCCTCTGTGAATAATATGATATCATACGTTAGTCATTGTTTGGTGTGACGTATATGCTACTGAACGCATAGATCGTTTCTGATTGGTTGTTATTATTCTTGCATCTGCCCTATCAATTTGAGCGTCTATCTTATATTGTATTTTGTATATACGAACTGTTGTTCGTATATATAGAAAACGGAAACAATTTTTTGTGGTGATCATTTCACGGTAACTACAATAAACATACAGATTGACGCAGGAAAGCGTTACTCTTTTCATGCGCCAATCGTAGCTAGGTTATCTCAAAACGCCTTTATTAGCTTCTCCCTTCTGTTTTGCTTTTGCTTCGGCTGTAATCTACCGTTTTCTGTCAATATACTGTTATCAGAAAATAAATTATAAAAATTTCGTCTTTTCATCCTATTAGGCTCTAGGCTAGTCGTATTGTAGGTTCCTCTTCAGTATGATCTCCCTGACCTCAAAGTAGTGGGTACTGTCTTCGGGGGAGGAGGAGGCCCGGCGTTTTGAGATAACCTAGCTACGATTGGCGCATGAAAAGAGTAACGCTTTCCTGCGTCAATCTGTATCTTTTCATGCTTTCTACGCTAGGTTATCTCAAAACGCCTTTATTAGCTTCGACATACAACCAGGCCCATCTATGAGGAGGAGGCGAAGACAATTGCGGTGATGGAAGACTGAAGCTTATTTATTAATACTCTATATATTAAAGGTCAAATAAACATATGATAGCAATGACATATATTCGAAAATTGAGAACAAAACTTAATTTTAACATATGGCTGTCTTTATATGATACATATCTTTTTATATGTATTTAGAAAAAAAAGGTAGTATTCAATCAGGCAAAAAAATTATGTATGTATGTATTTTACCTAATACATAGATAATTTGTTAAATAACAATGATTGGTTTATTTGCCTACGTAGGTAGGCTGATACATCTAGATAACGGATATTTTCTGTCTTCCAGCGACGCATGATCGTGTCAAAGAGTCTGTTGGTACTAAATATTTGTTGATGAAGATATTCGCTGATGACCAAAACCCATTTCTGATAATTTCAGACATGGAGACTCCTCTGGCCCAAGCAATACTGTGGCTTATCTTGCGTACATCATGGGCCCGAACTTTCAGAGAGGTATAAGTTTGCAATACACTCTTTGCTAACCAGTAATTTAGACGACCAGATTTCAATGGTTTCCCTGATATTGGATGGACGAAGATGCGGTCCTTGTGTGGTAACGCATGTGTACGATCAAGATATTTCTTCAGGTGTGTCACAGGGCATAATGGGTCATCAGTGTCTAATGCAGGAAAGTGAATTGGCGGTGGAGATCGTCCAATACTTTCATTTTTAAAATGAAAGGTTTTTCTGACTGGGATAGTGACTGATTCTTGAGAATACAATATACCAGTTCTACTGAGATTAGCTAATTCAGAGACTCGATTTCCGGAAGCTAAGGCCACAAGGAATAAAGTCTTTAAGAGCAGATTGTGGCTGCGGAGGGCAGCTGTGAGGATGAATAAAAATCCTAGACTTTTCTCCATTTGTAATCGGTGTTTTCTGCAAAAACAGAATCTAATAATACTTTGCATTTTAAATAATAATGAAACATAGTTATAAATGCATGACTAATAAATGAATAGAGAATTTAGTAAATAAATAATTTGAAGAATATTTACCACATTTGTAAAGCTGGCATTTAGGACTATAAATTTAATAAATGAAAAATATGTATTTTAGGTTATCTTATGGTACCTAATGCTGAAAATTGAACAGAAATGTAATATTGCAAAAATAACTATAGGACAAGAAAGTTAACATCTAATAAAGATTTAGACTAGGCTGAGTTGCAAATTTGACATATGAAATTTCAAGCATTAATGAATGTATAGCTTTGTTTAATAAAGAATGGCCTAGATTAGTTAATAAATTGCAAATAATAAATAAATAAGGAAACTTACGACTGTTGTTGTTGTCGGGATTCACAATTCACAAATAATAATGCAATTGCAAACAAAGTGTTGCCATATGATTGATCAAGCAAGAGTTCTAAAGATATAAATCGAAAACAATCAAATTTCATTTCGGTATAAAAATAATAATAAAAATATTTGCTGGAATGACGGCACATTCCCCACTTTGCTCGCACGCAGGCGAGTAACAGTATAAACTCAAGAAACATATATTACTATAAAAGATTAGGTAGATAAAGTACTATCAAAAATAAAGGAAGATAAAGTACTATCAAAAATACGGATAATAAAGTATTATCAAAAATAAGCATGGCCCTTTTGGTTTGTAACACGAACGTGATAAATATCATAAGTGTAATCAATTCTCAGTCTTTTCAATTAACAGAACCAGATCATGGACCTTTCTTTCGTAAGATTTTGTACCACTTCTCACGTAGACACTTCGCACTAAGCCATCATCGTTCACTTTAGTACTCTCGACGATTGCGAGAGACCAAGCATTTCTCGGAGATGTTTTTACACGCAGTAGAACGATGTCGCCAGTCCTCAAATTTCTTTTGGGAGTCTTCCATTTTCTCCTGACTGTAAGTTCCTGTATGTAACTATTTTTCCACCTCACCCAGAATTGGTCTGCAAGGTATTGAATTCGCCTCCAACGCTTAGAACCATATTGGAGCAAGTCTCTTTCAGTAAAAAGTTCAAGAGAAGAGGGATTCGGATTGTCCTTCAGTGTCAGAAGCGAATTTGGGGTGATAGGGGCAGCATCATTGGGGTCTGAGGAGACTCCGTAGAGTGGAGTAGAGTTCACAATTGCGGCAGATTCTTGAAGAAGTGTTACCATTTCATCTCTAGAGAAGACATTGTTCCCAGATATCTTCATTGTGCCTTCTAACACTCTTCTTACTGAAGCTATCTTACGCTCCCACACTCCTCCGAAGTGGCTTGCGCCTGGAGGGTTCAAGAGCCATTCGCATTCGTTGGTTTCAGCGATTTCCTTCAGCTTTTCTATGTCAATCGTTGGGCTAGCCTGATTTAATGCACCAATGAAATTACTTCCGTGGTCGCTACGAAGTCTTTTGCAATAACCTCTAATAGCAAAGAACCGTCTTAAAGCATTAATGAGTGCCGATGTATCCATAGATACGAGAGGCTCCAAATGTACGGCTCTTGTAACCAAACAGGTCAGAATAAGAACGAAAAGCTTTTTAGTAGCAGATGTTCGTCGCGTATTCACTCCATCGTGCACATACAAAGGTCCGAAAACATCCATGCCAGTATTGGTGAATGGCGGAGAAGTTTCTAATCGATCCGGAGGGAGGTTGGACATCATCTGCGAGGAAAAGTTTCCTCGAAGCCTCCTGCAGAGAACACATTTCTTCAGCAGCTCTCCAATCACTTTGCGACCATTTTCGAAATGGTAACCTTGACTTCTCACGTGGCCATGCGTGATATGGCGTCCTTGATGACCCACTTCTTCATGGAGATGTTGAAGCAGACGTGTTGAGAAGATACGGTTATCGGGAACCAATATTGGGTGAGCCACATCGAAGGGAACAGCATAGCTCAGACGACCTCCCACTCTTAAAATTCCTCTACAGTCTAGAAAAGGATTCAAGTTACTCAGGGGATGGTTATCTGGCAGGTTTGGATTTCTTGTTAACAGAGAAATGAGGTCAGCATATATTTCCTTCTGTGCAAACAGCAATAGAGATTCCTTTGTGTACTTGATTGTTACTCGGAAGTTAGATCTATTCTTGATTGCTAGCAATTTGTGTGCGAAAGTCAACACTATTTTCGCTACCCTTAATAGAAACTTCCAGTTACTTCTTCTAGTAGCTAAATTCTTCAAGGGACAATCAACAAAGTCACTCATGTTGGTGATTAGTGTTGTAGTTTGCTTCATAGTTTCAGGTAGCTCAACGTCGGATAAATCGAGATGTTGCTTCTGTATTGTGTCGTTTTTCAGTTCATCTGGTCCGGTAAACCAACAGCTGTCGAGGAGAGACAGTGGGTCCATTGGGCGAGATGCCAGATCTGCAGGATTATTCGTTGTCGAAACATAAGACCACTGATCCGGTGAAGTTACTTTAATGATTGATTCGACTCGTCTAGTCACATATCGGGTGAAACACCTGGTTGTGTTGTTCAGATATCCCAACACAACTTGACTGTCAGAATAGTAACTCACTTCATCTATTTTGACATCTATTTCCTTTAATACTTCTTGGGAGGTTACAGAGGCTTGCAAAGCTGCAGTTAGCTCAAGGCGAGGAACTGTTGTAGCTGCTCTTGGAGCCACTCTTGATACAGCAGTTACAAGAGAGATGTTCCTTTCCTTCTTTTCATTGAAGGATCGTAGATATATGGCGACTCCTATGGCTTGAATGGAAGCATCACAATATACATGTAGCTCTCTCCTTAACACGGTGCCGAAGTCCTTGGGAACGAAGCAACGGGGGATCTTGAGAAGATGTGCATTAACCAGCGACTTTTTCCATGCGTTCCAAGCAGGTAAGTACATCTCTGGTAGCGGATCGTCCCAACCACATGCTTCAAGTTGGTCGGTGTTCTTATCTTTAGAAGGTATAACCATTCGTTGTATAAGGCGACCTCCAAGAATTACAGGCGAGGCAATACCGATAGGATCGAAATAGGAGTTAACCGCTGCCAGAACGCCTCGTTTCGTGAACGGTGTATCGGGAATATCTGCTTTAGCTACGAATGAATCAGCTTTGAGCTCCCATACGACGCCTAAAGTTCGCTGAGATGGGGACTCGTCAAAATCGATGTGATCTATATTATCAGCAATATCCTCCTTATCGAAAGCTTTCAAGACTGCTTTATCTGAAGAAGAAAACTTATGGATATTTATTCCGAATCCATGTAGAAGTTCTTTCACTGAAGTCAGAAGTTCAATTCCTTCGTCAACGCTTTCAACACTAGTGACGCCGTCATCCACATAAAAGGATCTGAAGATAAACTGTTTGGCCTTTTCAACTTCTGGTATGGTAGTGTTCTCAGCCGCATAGCGCAGACAGAATGAAGCTACGGCTGGAGAAAAGCTTGCACCGAAGATATGAACATTGGCTCTGTATTGTACCAAGCTTTTCTCTGGATCGTTATCCTTATACCAGAAGAATCGCAGATAGTCTTTCTGATGTTCTGGTAGATAAAAGTTGTAGAACATATGTTCGATGTCACAGGTTACGCCTATTCTTCTGTTTCTGAAGCGAAGTAGTACTGATCTGAGATTGTTAGTCAGATAAGGTCCTTTCATCAGTGTGCAATTCAGACTGACTCCTTGGAAGGAAGCTGATGCATCGAACACTAATCTTTCTTTCTTTTTCTTACGATGAGTAACTGAGAATAGTGGTAGAAACCAAGTTTGCCCGTCTAGTTTGGGGTTAATTTCCTCTGAAGGTACTCTTTCTATATGTCCTTTCTTCAAGTTGGTTGCCATACTCTTTACACATTGATCTAATTTGTATTGATCTTTCTTGATACGCTCGAGTGCGACTTTAGTTCTGTGAAAGACTGCATTTTTGTTGTCCGGCATCTTTGGTGACATTTCTTTGAAAGGAAGTGGCATTGTCAATTTTCCTTCATTCAGTGACACCTCGTTCGTCATAAGAGAAAGGAACTCTTTGTCTTGTACAGATACGTCGATGGACTCGTCATCCTCCCATTCCTTGAAAATGTTTAATTTCTGTTCGTTACATAATGGAAAAACAGAGTTAGCCGAATAGGAGAATTCATTAGGTTGAGCAGATGTCCTCATTGACTTGGAATTTTTCGATCTTGAAGGGTCATTGAGCCAGGCAGAGCCAACTAAAGCCCAACCGATTGGAGTCTCATGAGCATAAGGTGCTTGGGTTCCATGACATCGAGTGTATAAGATTTCACCAGCATCCGCTCCTATAAGCATGAGAACGGGAACATCCTTATCCAAGTCGATGAAGTGCTTCTTCAGATGCCGCAGGTGATTGTGCCTTCCAATTACAGAAGGTGTTGCTACCTCTGCTCTTGAATCAGGTATATACGGGTTGGTTATTGCTGTAGGTAGGTTGAACCACTCTGTTTTCTTGGTCCCACGCACCTGAAGGCCGTTCACGATGAAGCCGCTAACATTGTTTTGGAGACCACTCAAAGTTCTCAGGGAATAGTCGTGCCTATGACCATCCAATCCCAATTCACTGAGAACAGTTGGATCAATAAAAGTGTTGTTGCTTTGCTCATCAACAATAGCATAGGCTTTTAGAGTTGTGTCGGATCTCTTGTGCCTAATGTGAATGAGCATAGTTTTTGAACAAAGTTTCTCTTCGGTTGAAGAGCACAAGTCAACACAGAGGTTTTTAGTTTCTTTATAATTTGGCCTATCCTTTTGTCTATGGAATTGAGGTTTATATGCATCGTCATGCATAAGAACGTGGTGTTTCATTTGGCATTTGTCGCATTTAATATCAGAAGTGCATTTCTTGGACAAGTGCTGTCCGAAGCATCTGAAGCATAACTTTTCATTCCAAACTAAGCTTCGACGTTCTTGGAAGTTCATTTTTTGAAATTTCCAACAATCTTCAAGGAGATGGTTAGATTTCTGATGCAGAGCACATGAAGACTTTGATGCTTGTTTTGTGATCTCACTAGTATGCGTAACAACAGGGGGTTCCTCAATTGTGTCAGCTCCAGAACGCAAAACTGTCGCATTGCGTTTGAATCTTGGTTCGGCGATGAAGTCACCAAAAAAATCGTCATTTAGTTCAGTATGTATCTCTTGTAAGAACGTTATGAAGACACTAAGCGTTGGGTTTCTTCCCCCAGAATTGATTTTAGACTTCACCCCAAAAGATCTCCATTTGGTTTGTAGAGGATCAGGTAGTTTAGTCCAGAGAGTCCTCATATCTTCTCGGAAATTGTAGCGAGAGAGGTCTGGGATACTGCTCATCTTTTGGTGGATCAACCTGCATAAGTCTATCAATCGCCCAAGGTCCTCTTTTTGCTCAATATTTCTAATTTTTGGGAAGTCTCTGACCCTCTTTTCTATGTAATGAGAACTATGAAGTGAAGAACTATATCTTTCGGCAAGGATGCTCCATATAAGATCAATAGTTCCAATATTCAATTCTTCTCCAGATGCCTCAACATAATCCTCAACTATAGCTCTTGGTGTTCCAGCTGTATTGTAGAGAAGAATCTGCAAATGGTCAAATGGAGTCAAAGTCACACCACTCATCCTAGATTTGAGCAGTGAACTCCATAATTTGAAATTATTACCCTTTCCATCAAAGGGTGTTGTCGATTTAACAAGTAGTTGTTGTTTCAGCAAATAATTTGCTGAAGAATCTTGATGATGGATATAGGCTGGCTGTACATATCCTGAATTTAAATTTACCTGATTTGGTTTAAATTCAGGTAAAGGTTGTGCATAAGTTGGATGGGTGGTGAAAATTGGTTGGGAATGACTAACTAATGGGGTTGGGGTACTCATAGTTGCTGGGATGTTATGTGTGGTTACATGGCAATGACTATGAGGCAAACTTTGAAAAATTGATGTTGAAATGGGGAAATTGGTTGGCATAGCTACTGTGGTAGGCATGGCAAATGAAGTGGGAATGGGAACATTGGATGGCATAGCTACAGTAGTAGGAATAGCAAATGAAGTTGGAATGGGAACATCAGTTGGCATAGCTACATTGGTAGAAATAGCCAGTGATAGTGAAGTTGGAATGGGAACATTAGATGGCATAGCTACAAGGATAGGCATAGCCAATGAAGTGGGAATGGGAACATCAGTTGGCATAGCTACACTGGTAGGCATGACAAATGAAGTGTGAATGGGAACATTAGATGGCATAGCTACAGTGATAGGCATAGCCAATGAAGTGTGAATGGGAACATCAGTTGGCATAGCTACACTGGTAGGCATGACAAATGAAGTGTGAATGGGAACATTTGTTGGCATAGCTGCAGTGCTTGATGGCTCTGTAGGTTGAAGACAAGCATTTGAAGATTGCATTTCCAATTTCAAAACTGATCCAAAAGTCTCACTTAAACCAGACTGACTTTGAGCAATGGCATCCTCAAGAGGACAATTCAGGGAGGGAGATTCATCTTCAAAATTTAAAGAATAAACATCATCTGGAGTTTTATTTGATATAAGATCAATATTGGATAGTTTTCTAATATCATTTATTTTGTCCATCACTCTGAAACATTCACATTGCAGAGTGAGTTTGTATGATCTCAGAGACTCTGCTTCTTCATTAGCTCCATGCTTTCTAAGATTTTCAGTTAAATCATCCATTTTGGATAGGAATTCATTTCTGAAGAATCTAATATGAGAAGTAGCTTCATTGCTTATTTGACTAGGATCATTCTTGATTAAATTCTCCAATTTCAAGCCAAGTGACAATACCTCTTCTTTGGCTAGGTGAATTGGTTTGATACCTTTACGAGACATGGCTTAAATATTGTGTAATGATGAATTATAATAATAATGCAGACTGAAGCACTTGATCATGGGACAAAAAATAGGCGTGCATATGACCTTGTTTAGAAATTTGGTGAACATATGACCTTGTTTAGAAATTTGGTGAACATATGACCTTGTTTAGAAATTTGGTGAACATATGACCTTGTTTAGAAACTTGGTGAACATATGACCTTGTTTAGAAACTTGGGCATGGGAAGGATTGTCTTGAAGTTTGAAAGGGGGGGTGGATGTATTGAAGTTTCTTCGGCGAAATAGAGTTACGTTGAATTTTCTCCGGCGAAATAAAGTTGTGTTAGGGTTTCTTCGAGGAACTTGCGTTACGTTAGGGTTTCTTCGAGGAACTTGCGTTACGTTAGGGTTTCTTCGAGGAACTTGCGTTACGTTAGGGTTTCTTCGAGGAACTTGCGTTACGTTAGGGTTTCTTCGAGGAACTTGCGTTACGTTAGGGTTTCTTCGAGGAACTTGCGTTACGTTAGGGTTTCTTCGAGGAACTTGCGTTACGTTAGGGTTTCTTCGAGGAACTTGCGTTACGTTAGGGTTTCTTCGAGGAACTTGCGTTACGTTAGGGTTTCTTCGAGGAACTTGCGTTACGTTAGGGTTTCTTCGAGGAACTTGCGTTACGTTAGGGTTTCTTCGAGGAACTTGCGTTACGTTAGGGTTTCTTCGAGGAACTTGCGTTACGTTAGGGTTTCTTCGAGGAACTTGCGTTACGTTAGGGTTTCTTCGAGGAACTTGCGTTACGTTAGGGTTTCTTCGAGGAACTTGCGTTACGTTAGGGTTTCTTCGAGGAACTTGCGTTACGTTAGGGTTTCTTCGAGGAACTTGCGTTACGTTAGGGTTTCTTCGAGGAACTTGCGTTACGTTAGGGTTTCTTCGAGGAACTTGCGTTACGTTAGGGTTTCTTCGAGGAACTTGCGTTACGTTAGGGTTTCTTCGAGGAACTTGCGTTACGTTAGGGTTTCTTCGAGGAACTTGCGTTACGTTAGGGTTTCTTCGAGGAACTTGCGTTACGTTAAATTTGGAGAAATTAACTTGGATAACTCTTTTCTCCCATATTTAGAATCCTGGCATTGAACAGTCAAAACTGTGGCTGCGGAGGGCAGCTGTGATGATGAATAAAAATCCTAGACTTTTCTCCATTTGTAATCGGTGTTTTCTGCAAAAACAGAATCTAATAATACTTTGCATTTTAAATAATAATGAAACATAGTTATAAATGCATGACTAATAAATGAATAGAGAATTTAGTAAATAAATAATTTGAAGAATATTTACCACATTTGTAAAGCTGGCATTTAGGACTATAAATTTAATAAATGAAAAATATGTATTTTAGGTTATCTTATGGTACCTAATGCTGAAAATTGAACAGAAATGTAATATTGCAAAAATAACTATAGGACAAGAAAGTTAACATCTAATAAAGATTTAGACTAGGCTGAGTTGCAAATTTGACATATGAAATTTCAAGCATTAATGAATGTATAGCTTTGTTTAATAAAGAATGGCCTAGATTAGTTAATAAATTGCAAATAATAAATAAATAAGGAAACTTACGACTGTTGTTGTTGTCGGGATTCACAATTCACAAATAATAATGCAATTGCAAACAAAGTGTTGCTATATGATTGATCAAGCAAGAGTTCTAAAGATATAAATCGAAAACAATCAAATTTCATTTCGGTATAAAAATAATAATAAAAATATTTGCTGGAATGACAGCACACAGATTTGTGATTGATATAGTAGAAGAGTTATATTTCGGAGTGGAAAGTAATTTAAATACCTTTTCCAATGACCAATGAGGTATTAGTTTCTTCACAGGTGGCTTTTTCAGAAATTGGGATCGAGATAATAAGGAAAAATCTTTATCAGCTAAGTCTATATTGAATCCCCTCAGAAGTGGTAGCTGTAAGGAATTCCTGTATCCTAAAATTGTTTTTGCAGACAACCCCTTTATGTTCTGAAGATAGATTAGAAATTTCATCACGTGACTTCTACGTAAACGTGCAATCCTTTCCGGTAACCAGCCTTTGAAAGAATTCCATGCACATTGGGCCTGTCTGATGGATGATTCTCGATAAGAAGAACACAGGGACCTCGCTACCTCTGAGCCATATTTCGATGTCCAAATACTCTTTAGAAACTGAATGCGGTCCATCTGTCGCAATTTCTTGAGTCTGCTTTCTGCCACTGACCCTGTGCCATTTGAATGGGAGGCTCTAGAATGTGCAGGTGTGTGACACTGCGACTTAGGAGATATGGGAACCACGGTGATGCTGGGTGCCAAGGAGCTACTAGTACTCCGTGATATTTGTATGTTTGAAGTTTTGAGATTATTCTTGGCTGAAAGTTCTTCGGTGGAAATATGTAAACTTGCTGCCACCTGTTCCAATCGGTGCTTAGCACATCTATCGCCACGGCTTTCGGATGATAAAATGGGCTTACAAATAGAGGTAACTGTGAATTCAGTGGTGTTGCCATTAAATCCACTTGAAGTGGGCCGTGCCATATTATTATCTTCAGAAACATTGCTTTGGGTAGTTGCCATTCGGTCGCAAGTGGTTTGTCTCTGCTGAGTGCATCTGCCATTGTATTGAGGTTTGAAGGAATTCGTGTAGCATGTAGATGTATGTTTTGTGAAGTTATGAGCTTCACTAGTGTTTGTATACTGGATAGAAGTGATGGGGATCGAATATGGCCATTCTCGAAGGCTCGTTGTCTATAAAAAGATGTATACTGATGTCCTTCAGATTGAATGCTAAAATCCCTTTTATCACGGCCAGTACTTCTTTCACGTTGATGTGTAAGACAGCCTCCCTTGAATTCCAATGTCCTTGACTTGTCATGTTTGTTTCTAAAACAGCTCCCCAACCACTTGAAGACGCATCTGTCCACATGCAAATGGTCTGTGGTGGTGGGCGGAAACTTGGTGGTGGATGAAATAGAGCTAATGAGGTCCAAGGAATTAATTCTGACAGGAACGTTTGTGGTAGTGGCCGTACAACATCTCTGTTGACTGCTGAAGAAATTCGTTGTGTCTTCCCCAGAGGATAGAAATACGGACGGAGACGTTTGTATATCTGACAAACAAACGATATCTTCCCCAGAAACTGTTCCCACTGTCTTCTTGAAGTTTGCCGTTCCTCCATGAACTTCTGTGCCAGAAGCATTATCTCCACTTGCTTTTCTTTTGGTAAAACCCAGTGACCAGTATCTGGAAACCATTTTATTCCCAGCCAAACCAATTTCTGAACTGGATCTAGTTGTGATTTCTCGATATTTATGAGGAACCCTAGTCTGGATAGAGTATCTATGACTTGTGTATGAATTCCTATTTGGGATTGGGAAGCAGCCCAAATCACCCAGTCGTCAAGATATGCCACCACATGTACTCCCTTCTGATGTAATAATTTTAGTGGCCATTTGAGGATTTGTGTAAATACTTGTGGAGCAACATTCAGCCCGAATGGCAGGGCCCTGAAAAAATAGAAATGACGATCTATTGTGAAAGACAGGAATTTCTGTAAATTGGGTCTTATTGGTATATGGAGGTACGCATCTTGCAAATCTATTGAGGTTAACCAAGCTGGAGGTTGAAGTAATCTCGCGAGAGTTACATGATTTGTCATTTTGAAAGTTGGTGCTTTGATGTGCTTGTTTAACTTTCTGAGATCTAAAATTAATCGAATTTTTCCAGAAGATTTTGGAACTGTGAATATTGGCGATTGGAAACACGGTTGACATGGAACTTCGTAAATGGCTTTCTTTTTTAAGAGATCTTGGACAGCTTCCTTTAGAAGTGTCGGTGCTGCTCTTCTTAATGGCATTTTGAGAGCTGGTGGAGATGATATCCATTCCCAATGAAAACCTCTTTTTATGATATTGTGAGTGCTCCTTGGAGCACCGTTCCATTCGTCGAGATATGATGTCAGCCGTGCCCCTGGTTGTATTTCATGAATTGGAAGGTTTACGATTGGTTTGTGAATATCTGGCTCCTTGAGTGGATTTGGCACTGCTGTGCCCCCCTGTAAATGGCCATCGGACACCCGCTTGGTTTGACTGATTCCACTTTGTTCCGGAAGGGGGATTTGTCGAAGGTCTTTTGAAGTCACGAAAATTTTGTTTCTTTTGGTTTTGCGCAGTTCGTGGTACTCCAGAAAATGTTTGGCTACGTGGCCTTTTACGTAGCGTAGGGTCAGGGAATTCCTGCTGTCTTTTGTTGTTATTCCAGGATGGCTGAAATTCTGTAACTCTCATTCTTTTGAGAGATACAGAAGCTCCTTCATGTTTACCTATGGAAGGTTTCAGGTAAGCAGGTCTCAGAAGATGCTGATGTTCCTTAGAAGCACGCTCAGCTTCTATTGCAGTCTCTTTTTCAAAAAGAGACTCCGACAAGGTTGGTGAATTCAAAAGTTGTGACCGAATTAACATTGGACTGAAGTTACCCAAAACTTTATCTCTCATCGTTTTACGGAATTTGAGACAGTCTACCAAAGAGTTCTCCCATTGGTCAGACTGGAGATTGATTACTAACTGAATTACCGATTCAAGCTGCTGCAATTTGTTCGAGAATGTGGCCATACTGTTAGAAACAGACAACAGTCCAATAGAGTGAGTAACACTTTTGATAAGATGAAGTAACTCACTGATTTGCACCTTTCGAAGAGCATCTTCTCGTTTTTCTCTGTCCACTTTTACGTCATTTTGAGACATACGACCCAAATTGTTACCCAGATATATGCCTAGCTCATTTAAATCCTTATTTTCTAATCTCTTTCCAGTTAGAAAACTGAACAGTTGACTATCAGATGCTTTAATATCAAATTTATTGTTTGAAGTTCTGTGCTTACTGGGCTCTGGTGTTGCCAAATTAATTGCACGTTTTTCGTTATTGATATTTGTCAGTGACAATGTCGCAGTGATTGCGTTATAGGGTCAGGAATACATCCTGTAGCTTTAATCAGGTGCTGATCAAACCAGGAAAACATTTTACGAACGATCTCTCTATTCGAAAAGTTACTTTCTTGGTCTTTCTCCTGTAAAATTATATTTGAAGCCTCTAAAAGAGGCTTCAATGATTTGTCCGGTAATTGAGAAACTATGTAGAGAATTGGATTGAATTGGGAAACGGTGAAACCCATACTTTCACTATAGCCCACTCCCTTGTATAATATTCTGATGGATTTAGTTTCAACATCTCTATCTATTGTTGCTTGCTTAGAAGCAGAATAGGTGAGGGGTGAAGTTTCCAAGCCATTTTGGCTATTTGTTAAGTGCAAAGTGGATTCATTTGTATTGTCTTCATTTGAAGACTGGGAAATGGCAGGAGTAAACTGAGGTTCCAAATCACTGCTATGTTAAGATCGGGAGGAGAATAGTGGAGCTGTGAGAACTCAGAACATTCAGAAGGATTTGGAGATACTGAGCGTCTTGATGTGTTCCTACCATCAACATGATTTGAATCTGATTGCTCTGGTATCTTCTTAGGGTCTCGTAAATGATTCAAAATATCTTTAATACCCTGTTGTACCTCAACTATCTCAGATTGCATAAGTGTCTGGTTCTTCTGCAAAGTTGAAATAACTTCAACTTGAGAGTCAGTCATATTTTTCTCTTCCTCTGTCGTAGAGGATTGCGGACGAGAGATTGTAGGTTGGATCTGAACAGCAGGAGTTCCAGAGCTTGTAGTACATGTTTCCTTGGATTTACCTGTAGAAACAAGTATGAAATAACACATTTGCATGAAAATGCGTTAATATAAAATTGTTATAACCACTCATAGAGTAACTTACGGTTTCGAGAACAAGATGAAGAAACAGATTCACTATCTGAAGATTTATGCTCACTCTGTCTCTCTGAAGATATTGATGACGAACGTCCATCAAATGCATATTTCTCCTCCGGAATTATAGCATTATACTTTTCTTGAATCGTCTTAGATTCCTGAAATGTAAAGAATACATAATAATTAGCATTGAATAATGCCATCTTAAGTATGGAAAATGACAGATAATTATTACAAGATAATAACTCACCCAAAAATCATAGGCTTCTGCCATAGTCATATTGTAGGCCTTGTGTCTCCTTGTACGATGGACACGGAGCATTCTAAACCATTGAATAAGGTTCCTTTCTGCTACAATGTCTCCTCGTTTAGCAGCTTCAAAAGCTGGAGCACAGAGGGCGCAGGACTTAGGATTGTATAGCCACTTCCTTGGGTCATCTGTGACTGATCGCGTGACACACGCTACCCGTGGCTCATGTGAGGCACATGGATGGAATTTGTGCACACGAACTTTGCAACGTCTCATAGTAATTGGTTGCATAATTTACTTATAGTATTGATATATTCTGATGTACTCTGAAGTAAAAGGATATAAATATGAAGTGTAGTGAAGAAAAACACAGCACAGTTAGGCTGCAGGGAAATACGTTAAGGCGTTTAGTTAATACTTCTGGGCAGGTGGCGGGGAATTCATCTAGTTGAAATTAAGAAAATTATTTCAAAATACATTTTCGAAATCACACTAGGTAAGTATTATATTTCAAATAACAATTTCGAAATCACAATAGGTAGTACTATTATCGAAATCTTAAATTTCGAAATCACACTAAGTTAGCACTATTTTCGAAATCCACCTAGGATAGTTCTATTTTCGAAAGGTAATTTAGATGAACTTTTGAAAAATGCTATCCCAGCAACTTTCAGTTTTGCAGCTGAATAATTTGATTTCATTGAGACAAGTTCGACTAAAAGTTGAATCATTGTCGAGATTTTTTCACCGCCATACCTCCCAGAAGGAAGGGAGATGTTGACACCATCCCGGTGTCAAACATACTGAAGATACAGTCAAAGAGGAACCTACAATACGACTAGCCTAGAGCCTAATAGGATGAAAAGACGAAATTTTTATAATTTATTTTCTGATAACAGTATATTGACAGAAAACGGTAGATTACAGCCGAAGCAAAAGCAAAACAGAAGGGAGAAGCTAATAAAGGCGTTTTGAGATAACCTAGCGTAGAAAGCATGAAAAGATCAAAATATCATTCAGATGAGGATATTAAGAGATAGAAATAGCTGAGAGTTGCTAATGTAGTTTGTTGTATCCGCTAGTTTGTTGTACTGCACACTTCATGATTGTTTAATGATCTGGCAGGGGGGTTCGGGGGGCGGCAAGCCCCACGATATACATATATTTTATGTCTAAGACAGTAATGAACTACAAAAGTGTCAATAAGGATTAAATAATATTAAATAATATAGGTAAATAAGAATTTAAAAACAGGGGGGCTCGTGACCGGGGAGGGGGATGGCTCTTGACTGGGGGGGGCTTATGACCTACACCCAGTCACGTTTACGTACTAAGTAATCAGTACTATAGTAAATACCCACCAGTTAGACAGATAGCCAGTAAAGACTATCACAATGTGCAGGTTGTGTGGAGCAGAAAGCGAGGATGATGAGCACTTTATATTGGAATGCGGGAGGCTGGAGGAGATCAGAAATGAAGCCATTGAACTCCAGAGACCGAGAAGAGAGA